>JAGFPH010011315.1:0-35140 GCA_018207615.1 Philaenus spumarius
CTCAATTAATTATTACAACAATGTAGTATTAACAACAGCTGATTCAGGCTGGGTGATAAATTATAATACCATTATAACAGCTGATTTCAACCAATACCAAGTTACAGCTGATTTCGTAAAACAAATAAGTACATCATTTCAGTACATTTTTTTGTTAAAACCAAATCAGTAAAACGTGTTTTATTCCAGTTTCTTAGAGTTTTTACTGTTATACCTAGTCGTAAAACTTAATATTTGTATATCATTTTAAAGGTTATTAAATGAGGAAGTTTTTAATTTCATTTCATAATGCCTTACGTTTCATTTAGGTAGTAAAAAAGGGTCTTGAAATGTAACCTAAAACATTTACTTACCCAACTTCTTATTTTATTTCCAATTTTGAAAGGCATTATTGTTGACAAATCATTACAAAAAACTTTGGTTTTATAGCAAATTTAAATCTTGTTTTAATGGTTTTAATTGCAATTCGGTACGTTGATTAGTTTTATTTTTATCAAACAAATAGGGAGGCAAAATAGCATGATTTTGAAAAAACACAAAATACGCGACTACAGCCAAACGGTTGAGAATTGGACATGGGTCCATATGAACTTTTTTATTAAATTTAGTGAGTAGAACACACTGGCGAAGTTAATGGTGTCAGTAGAAACTCGCCCTGTATACTGGGCTATAAGGCCTGTATTACACTATCAAAGTTCTTTGTCAAATATCTTTGATGAAATATTTGATAGTGTAATATGCAATCTTTTATCAAAGTTGGCTCAAGTCAAATTTATTTGTCAAAGGTTCTCCAAGAGAGAACATTTGATCAAATCTTTGATCAAAGATCTTTGAAAAAGAACTTTGAATGTGTAATACAGGCCTAAACGATTACATTACAAATGCGTGTCTGTCTTAATATTGTATTTATTTTATAAAAACACCAAATGGTAAATAGCCATAAAACAAGTGTTTCTCTATGTGTTTGATGAACCTTTTATCTTTGTTTTCACTTCGGCAATGAGCTCTTAAGTGCCAGAAGAACTTTATGAAACCTAGAGAAATAGGCCTATGTTTGACGTATAACCTTAAAAAAACCTGTAAGCAGCACTGCCTGCCGCATTACTATAGCCGAATTTTCTTATCAGGGAATAACTAGTAATATATAATGAGAGTTTCCTATGAGTTTTGTTCCTTGTTCCGAAAACTGTTCCAAATATACCTTTGCACAGGATTATAGTAAATTTAATTGCCTTTGAATGGTACAGCTCTCAAATCGCACTTGGGTTTATGAGTGGGAGAAATTGCGTAATTACCTTACATTGATAATGAAAAAAACATTTATCGCGATCTTCTTATCAATTTTGTTCCTTGTTCCGGAAACTGTATTTGAAATAACTTTGCACAGGATTGTAATAAATTTAATTAATTACCTTTCGAATTATATTGCTTACAAAATGCACACGGGTTTATGATTGGGAGAAATTGCCCAATTACCTTACATTGATAATGAAAAAAACATTTATCTGGAGCTTCCTATCAGTTTTGTTCTTTGTTCCGGGGACTGTACCAGAATTACCTTTGCACAGGATTGTAGTAAATTTAATTATCTTTCGAACGATATAGCTCAAAAATTGCACACGGGCTTATGAGTGGGAGAAATTGCTCAAAAACCTTACACGGATAATGAAAAAATCAGTTATCAGGAGCTTCCTATCAATTTTGTTCTTTGTTCCGGGGACTGTACCTGAAATACCTTTGCATAGGATTGTAGTAAATTTAATTACCTTTTGAAAGACATAGCTCAAAAATTGCACACGGGCTTATGAGTTTGAGAAATTGCGCAAAAACCTTACACGGATAGTGCAAAAATCATTTATCGGGAGCTTCCTATCAATTTTGTTCCTTGTTCCGGGGACTTTGCCTGAAATACCTTTGCAGAGGATTGTAGTAAATTTAATTACCTTTCGAATGATATAGGTCAAAAACTGCACACGGGCTTATGAGTGGGAGAAATAATGCAATTTCCTCGCTTTAACTTTGCCATTTTGGTTTGAATCAAACAAGCCGCCATTTTGTGTAAAATCGAAAAATAAAATATCAGTGTCTGGGACATCCTACTAGGACCCTTTCACCAAAAAGTCAGCAATTTTAAACCACCATATTTACTACCACTTATCAATCTGGGAATAAAGTAATGAATTTTGGGTATCGTCTCCAAATGGTCTGAAACGAATAGAAACGAAGTTTTACCCTCCGAAGACGAACCGTTTTCAAGTTGGGTCGAGTGTAATAGCAGTAATAGCTATTATTTTCTTCAAAAATTCGGCAAATAAGGAAAAAATAAATAAATTGGGTGTGCTTAAGACCACACGTTGGAAGTGATAACTTCTATGACTACGGGAATGTTTAACTTGGTAAATGTGTACAATTATAAGGATTATAAAACTGTAGGCCTATTTGTTAAAATTGTTTATTTATGTCCGTTATTATATATTTAAAAAAGGTAAAAATATTATCTTTAGTTACTTTTTATTTCATATTGATAGATCAATGATTTAGAAGTTGTTAATATTATACTTCTAAATATATATTAAGAAATTAATAATCAAATATGTTATTCGAAGATGTTCGAATGTTTTCGAAGTTAAACAATAGGCATCTCTTCTTAAAATTTGTGTAAACGAATATATTGATGATAAAAGGTTGTTTTTATATACAGTTTATAACTTCAAAGCAAATCTTAAAACGTATAGAAGCCTATATGACGTATAGTTATAGAAGGCTACATTATTTGTATAACTAATATTTATGAAAATAAACTTCACAAGAAATTTTAATGATTGAAGTTGTAAACATAACCCCAAAATATAAATCTACGCTGGGGTTTTGTTTAAGAATTACAGACAATGGGCGAAATCAGCTGTTATATTATATTAACTAATTCTTATGTGTTAATTTGAATGCTATGGTAATAAATATTCCCTCTCCACGCTCTGACTCATGGTATATCCCAACGGGCCAATAGAAGTTATCACTTCAAAAGAGGGAACTTTTCTAAGAAGCTCTATGAATTCGGAAAGACTAATTGCGCTCGCAGTGCTTTTAATGAAGAAAAATTTCTTGAGTTGTCATCCAGAGATTACGGAGAAAATTATTTTTCTTTTCACACGAATTAAAACAAGAAGAATCGATTTTATTTTTTAATGAATATATAAAGCTTGAACTGTAACCACTTAGGTTGAAGTAAGTAAAAAGTTTTGATCTTGTTCTTTTAAGATTTTTCAAGTTTCTGAATAAATTTTCTTTTTTAACACAAAGGCCAAACAAATTCTGCATTTTCTGGTGCAACACCCCCACTAAATTTAGCTACAAGTCACCATTGCACTGTTTCTATATGTATTTTGATTTATTTTTGGGCTTCTATAGTTTTGTACTAACTTAGAGCAACAAGAACTGTTTATGGAACTTACCAACTGTATTCTAGTGATATAATGTTTCCACCATAGATACTTCTGTATCTGAGGTCCTAGAGCTGACAGTAAATAATAAGAATACATAACCATGTGGACACCTGCATTTATGAATCCTATTACCACTCCTGGTTCTCCTGAAACATAAGTATGTAGTGTTTTACTACTAATTATAAAGTAATACTGTATTAATATTAGTTAGAAAACTAAATATTTCACTATCTGTCAAAACCTAGGAATTAATAATGGTTGTTTCTACCAAAAGTTTAATAAAGACATTTCTTTATTACTGTATATGGAATTAATTTGCATGTATAATGGATTTTAGCAATTGATTTTGATAGTGAATATTTTGTTTGTTCAGATTCTTAAAACCAATAGACATCAATAACATACTTGTGTGCACCTATATTCAACCATTGATTAAAGACCTATTATTCCATAAAGTTCTATTATCTAAGCAGTGCCGGTCTGGCCAGATTGGCTGTTGGATATCGCCGAGGGCCCAGGCCATGAAGGATTCTGAAGGGCCCTACAGAAAGCAAAAATAAACTGTAGAGTTCAATGTTAGCTGTTGATAGTAGACAGAGGGTTTTAGGGGTATTTTTAACCGACTTAAAAAAAAGAGGAGGTTCTCAATTCGACCTGTTTATATGCTTTTTTTTATGTTTGTTAATCGATTACTCCGAAACTAATGAACCGCTTTCGATATAAAAAAAAATTTTTAATGAAAGAGGATCATACTCCGGTGGTCTCACTCCAGTTTTTTATAAAAATCGGACCAGAACTTAGCTAGTAGTTGTCAATAAAGTACGTCATTTTGGCGGAAAATTTGAATTTTCAAATAGAATCTATATATTATAAAGCTGAAATACCACTGACTGACTCACTCATCACAGTATCTCGAAAACCATACCTCCTAGGAATGTGAAATTTGGTACACTTATTGCTCATAGGCTCTAGAGGCACACTAAGAAAGGATTTTAAAATATTTCGCGTTTAAGGGTTGAAACAACCCCTAAAACCATCAATATTGTTTGTTTTATATCTCAAAAACCATATGGCCTAGGGATGTGGAATTTGGTACACATATTGCTCATAGGCCTTACGTTTGCACTAAGAGAGAATTTTTAAATATTAGCGTTTAAGGGTTGAAACAACCCCTAAAACCATAAATATTGTTTGTTTTATATCTGAAAAACCATTTGGCTTAGGAATGTGGAATTTGGTACACATATTACTCATAGGCCTTAGATTTGCACTAAGAAAGAATTTTTAAATATTTCGCGTTTAAGGGTTGAAACAACTTCTAAAACCATAAATATTGTTTGTTTTATATCTCAAAAACCATACGGCCTAGGAACGTGGAATTTGGTACTCAAATTTTATTACTCATAGGTGCTAAAGGCGCACTAAAAAAGGATTTAAAAATTTTCGTGTTTAAGGTTTGAAACGACCCCTGAAACCATAAAAATAATGTTTGTTTTATATCTCAAAAACCATATGGCCTAGGATTGTGGAATTCGGTACACATATTGCTCACATATTTTAGATTTGCACTAAGAAAGAATTTTAAAATATTTAGTGTTTAAGGGTCGAAACAACCTCTAAAACCATAAATATTGTTTGTTTTATACCTCAAAAACCATACGGCCTAGGATCGTGGAATTGGTACGCAAATTTTATTGCTCATAGGTGTTAGAGGCACACTAAGAAAGGATTTAAAAATATTTCGCATTTAAGGGTTGAAACAACCCCTGAAACCATCAATATTGTTTGTTTTATATCTCAAAAACCATATGGCCTAGGAACGTCGAATTTGGTACACATAGCCTATTGCTCATAGGCCTTAGATTTGAAATTAGAAAGAATATTTAAATATATCACGTTTAAGGGTTGAAACAGCCCCTAAAACCATAAATATTGTTTGTTTTATATCTCAAAAACCATACGGCCTAGGATCGTGGAATTTGGTACGCAAATTTTATTGCTCATAGGTGTTAGAGGCGCACTAAGAAAGGATTTTAATATATTTCGCGTTTAAGGGTTGAAACAACCCCTGAAACCATAAATATTGTTTGTTTTATATCTCAAAAACATTCCTCATATTGCAGTGGGTTGGCATGCGAAGCACGCAATGCTTTGTGTATTGAAGATACTCCCAATATGCGTAATAGCTTGCGAAGCATGCAATGCATTGTGTATTGAAGATACTCCCAATATGCGGAATGGCTTGCGAAGCATTTTGCAGCTATTCAGCACCGTCGTGAATAGACCTATTTCCCAAATTGTTGGTTGAAACCCTAAAACATGGGCCTATAAACTTAATTTTGGAAATTTGCTTAACTCACGTCAGCGGTTCAGCTGCGTGGTCGAATTATTATGTTTGTTTAGCGATATTCTGGAATTAATGAACCGATTTCGATAAATCTTTTTGAAGTTGAAACTTCTATTGACCCATTGACATTTTTTTGCGTGGGTATATAATTGAAATCTCAAGTCACGCACGAATCGTTACAAATATCTCACGACACGAATCCATTCAACTTTTTTCTAGTGTAATATATTACTGGTTTATAGCTGTCGTACCAGCTTAGTTCAGGTAAATAAGTAAAACTTTTTTATAACAGTCGTACCCGACTTCGGTCAGGTAAATAAGGAAAATTTGTTACAGCTGTCGTTCCCGGCTTCGTTCAGGTAAATAAGTGAAACTTTTTTATAGCTGTCGTACCAGGATTCGGTCAAGTTAACGAGGAACACATTTTTTTAGCTGTCGTACCAGGCCCGTTCAGGTAGGCTAAATAAGTATAACTTTTTAAAGCTTTTGTGCCCGGCTTCAGTCAGGTAAATAAGGAAAACTTATTATAGTTGTCGTACCCAGCTTCGGTCATGTAAATAAAAAACAGATATTCATATTTGTCATACCAATTTTTTTTTTATGGCTGCTGTACCCGTCTTCGGTCAGGTAAATAAGGAAAACTTATTACAGCTGTCGTACCCGGCTTCGGTCGTGTAAATAAGGAACAGATGGTTATATTAGACATACATAAGTTAAATAATTTATAGATGTCGTACCATCTATAAATAAATAAACTATGTCTTATACTACACGCGCTATAACTTTGCACTTGGGATTTTTTGAGTTTACTGTGAAAATGGTATCGGCAACGTCGCACTGTTGAGACGAGCGGATGTGTCTTATCTCGCTGACTCACAGGTGCACTTCCTGAGAAGGCTCTTTCGAAATTGCAAATTATAATTTTTTTCTTCTGATACATTTTTCAATATTTCTTATCATAACATGTTTGGTCATACTTTGCTGATAATAAATATCTAAAATGTATTAAAATTGGACAATTATAAGTATTGTTTATAGATGTACAGGGTGATTCAGTAAAGCGTAGCGGGCTATGCAGATTCAGATTCTACATGCAAAAATAAATATTTTTTCGATTTCGGCTTGGTTTAGCCGTAATTCGCCATTTTGTTTTTTTACAAAAGTTTGCTGTAACTCTGGAAATAGATAAGATATAAAGTTCAAATTTAGAATAAGCATTTTATATGTTACAATTAACAAGTAGTATACCAAACACAAAGAATTTATTTTCATAATTTTCAAAATGGCGGCCGTTACAAATTTTTAACGTGGAATATCTTAAAAACCGTTAACTTTACAAAAAATTTACAAGAGACAAAATATTTTTATTTTTTAACGACAGACAGTAGTTTTTTTTTGTAGTTTCAGTAGGTCAAAGGATAACCGAGTTATCGACAAAAACATAATTTCTTGGTAATTGTCTATAACAAACAAAATTAGCCTAAAATCATATATTTTTTTTAATTTAACAAAGTTTTTAGTTAATTTTGTAGCGGGCTATGCAGATTCAGATTTTACATGCAAAAGTAAGTCGAAAATGTAGAATAACATTTTTCGATTTTGGCTTAGTTTAGCGGTAATCCGCCATTTTGTATTAAAAAAAAGTACTTTGTATTGTACTTTTTACAATAAGATATTTAATGTCAGCAGGTTAAAAACGACATTTTTGAAAGTTTATATTATTTTGAATTTATTATTTTGTTAATAGTATTTGTTTTATATTTAAATGTTAATTTTTCCGCAAAACGATCACAATATATTTAGTTTACCCTTTTTCCAATACTATTAGTTGTCTGATTACAAACATTTTTATATATTATTTCTTGTTAGAAAATTATCTTTAAGATGCATAGTCATAATGAACTTTTCATTAAGTTTTGAAGAAAAAGTGTAATTTTACTAGGAGCCTAGTTGTGAGTCATCGTCCAACCGGATACATTTGATAAGTGGGATGGGGTAGTGAGCCGACCCGCAGCGTTGCCAAACTGTGCAAGTCCCAAGTGAAAAGTTATCGCGCGCGGGGTATAGTTTAGGTAAATAAATGAATCTGTGTTATAGCTCAGGGCTATAGAATACTATAGCCCTGGTTATAGCTACCGTACTAGGATTCGGTCAGGTAAATAAGAAACACTTTTCTTTTTAGCTGTCGTACTAGGTTTAGTTCAGGTAAATAAGTAACAAAATTTATAGCTGTCGTGCCCGACTTCGGTGAGTTAAATAAGGAAAACTTACTACAGCTGTCATACCTGGCTTCGGTCGTGTAAATAAGGAACAGATGGTTATATTTGACATACATAAGTTAAATAATTTATAGATGTCGTACCATCTATAAATAAATAAACTATGTCTTAGTTTAGGTAAATAAGTGAATCTGTGTTATAGCTGCCGTACTAGAATTCAGTCAGGTAAATAAGAAACACTCTCTTTTCAGCTGTTGTACCAGGCTTAGTTCAGGTAAATAAGTAAAACTTTTTATAGCTGTCATGCCCGACTTCGGTCAGATAAATAAGGAAAACTTGTTTTTCTGCCATACCCGGCATCCTTCATGTAAATAAGTAAAAAATTGTATAAATGTCGTAAAAGACTTAGTTCAGGTAAGTAAGTGAAACATTTGTATACCTGTCTTTATAGCTTTTAGCTGTTTTTTATAACTTTTTTAAAAAAATAATAAAAAAATTATTCTAAAAAAATGTACTTCTTAAATCGCATTATACAGTAAATACAAATTCATAAACACCTTTTAGGAAATAAAATTGTTTCTTTAATCTGCACATCGCTCTAAAAATCAAAAAATAATAAATTTTTGAAAAAAATAAACCAACTTCAAAAAAACAAAAACAACAAAATGCTGAAATTAAAAAGTAAAAAATAATTAGTAGGCCTATATTGAGCAAACGTACGTTAATAATTTATTCAAAGCCGATACAAACAAATTTTTGAAGTCGGTGCCAAATTTACCTAGAATTTAACACTATTTTAGTTCTTCTGAATCTACTAGGCCTACTCCTCAAATTTCATATCCATTTCTTCAATCGTTAAAAGATACAATCATCGCTCAGAAATTCGTTTTTTTCTCTTTTTTACCATTTTCCAACAGCTTATCACAAATTTACAAAACAATCACAACCAAATTTATTTAAATTTGGACAGGATGTCTGTCGGGTCAGCTATTAATAAAATATTCATAAAAAGCCACTTTATTCAAATTTGTATGATTGAGCAAATATTTTTTTGATAATTTGAGTCTACTAGGTATAAATACATTACATAAATGCTCACAGTGTGTAAATTCATTTAGGCCTACATTTACACGAATAAAATGAATTCAGAGTTGTGTCACGCATTTAATCAACTAATATAAAAGTGAGTTTACGTCCGTACATGCATGTATGCGTACGTGAGTAACATATAATATAACAGCTAATTTCACTCATAATCGGTAATACTTAAACAAACCCAGCATAGATTATACTTTGGGGTTATGTTTACAACTCCAATCATTATAATTTCTTGTAAAGTTGATTTATTTAAATAAATTAATAATAAATTTGGCGCCGACTTCAAACATTTGTTTGTATCGGCTTTGAATAAATTACGTTTGCTCAATATACTAATTATTTTTTACTTTTTAGTTTCAGCATTTTGTTGTTTTTGTTTTTTTGAAGTTGGTTTATTTTTTCAAAAATGTATTATTTGTAGTTAAGTAAAAGGTACCGGTACCGGTAATTTCTCTAAATTGCATTGGCAACACTGGTCAAGACAGTGTAGGAATATTATATACGTGTTCGCACTCTAACGGCCTCATTTTACATCCGATTTGGTACACACGCTCGGAAGACTTCTTTAGCCAAAAATATCCAACAACCAGAAGCAAGTTTTTTGACCGGAAGTAACAATTTTTTACTTGAATTGTAGATTCAATTCAAAAGGGTTAATTATTTATAGTTCCCCAAAATCGATCAAATATCAAAATACTATTGAAGTACCCGATTACAATCCACGTGGGGCATCTTCTGATGACCGGGATGCAAACTCAAGAAACAAGTTTGTCTGTTGCAAGTGAAGCAAAGCAGTCCATAATCCAAGGCTGCAAGGTCGAGATGCAAACTCGTAGAGCGCAGTCTATAATTTGATGCTGCAAGGTCAAGGTGCAAACTAGCAAACTGCTGCGAGCGGAACGAAGCAACGCATGAGCTGAGGCTGGAGGCTCAGGTGCAAAACAATTCTACTCTTATATTTTGTACACGAAGGCAGCTATTCAGCGCAATCGTAAGTAGACCAATAATTTCTCATATAGTTGGTTGAAACCTTAAAATATATAAACTTAATTTTGAAAATATCTCCAACTTACATCACTAATATCGCAAAGTTAAAATACTTAAGTAATGGGAAAGTCAATATACAGTACATTATTAATAATAATGATATACAAATACTTAAAATCTAAAATAATTTTATAAATTTCTAATCTCACCTCTAATATATTTCAAATACGCCCAACCCGTGAACACCAAGTTTGCGTGGTGGTAAACATGAAGGAATGATACATGCGACTGTTTCTTTCTTAGCACGAAGAACAGCTGTAAAAATATTTAGAAACACACTGTAATAATTCAAGTAGATATCTACTTCTTAAACATATTGAAATGGTAAGTATTCTAAATAAAATAATAATGGTAAAAAAAAACATTATTTTGCGGACATAACTTTTAAGTTCTAAAATGAGCAACCATTGCAATTTTAAAGAAATTAAACCACTCAGTTTCAAAATGTGTAACCACCATTCGATGGGCAAGTATTTAAATTTCAAGAAAAGCTCTTGCATTTTATCTGACCTATGCAATTTCTTGGTTGTTTTGGTATTTGGTAGTTTTTTGTCTTTTACAGACCTAGATTTCAGGGTGTAATAAATATAACTGTTTGTTTATATTTATTAAATTCAAATAAAAAGATAATACTAAACCAACCGTATCCAAGAGGTCGATGATTTTTGATAGAAGGTACAACCAGCCAGAAAAACACATCTGAAAAACAAATACAATTCAGAAAAAAAATACAAACAGTACTGTAACTGTAAAATGACTTTGTCAGTTTGTTGTTATTTTTATAAAGCTAGGTACTCACTGAGGCATATAATGGACTACTCCAGTCTCTAGCTTCTGTATCCACGTGTTTGCAAGAATTTCTAATCAAATATACGACTGCTCTTTCTGTCATGAACATCTAAAAAGAACCACACAAAGAATTAGAAGGGTTAGGGGATTCTTACGTAGTATAACACCACATTATTTATTATTTGAGGAATGCAATTACTGTATCTCTTTTTTTTGAAAATTTTGCTTTAGAAAATGTACAAGCTGTAGTGTTATAATTTAAATTAAATAAGTTCTGCATAATTAATAATTAAACTTTTTTATTTTAATAATGAAAATGGAAAATATTTATCATAATAGACCGAAAGAAAAATTAATAATTAACAGGCCCAAATAACAATGTAAGAAACTGAAGCTTTGCTTCTTTTAATTAATAATCATAGGAACAAATTATCTTGGTAAAAGCAGGATTAATATTAAGAAAATCTTTGATCGGTTGTCACACTTGCAGTTAATACATAAAAAAATTAGTATATTTAAAATTAATAGGTAAAAGAAAACACAAATTATAAAAGTAACAAAGTAATAATACAATTTCATCATCACAGTTGGGGATTTTGGGAGATAAGCTCCAGATAGCACAATTAGTTTAATTCCGTTACAGTAATAAAATCTGTCTGTTGAACACAAAAGAAAACTTAATCTCGGGAGGTTGGTGCCGACTCTTCCCAAAGTTAGATCAAAACAATCATAACAATACGAAATATCATACGAACTATGTCTGAACAAAATATAAATTTAATACAAAAAAGAAAATGGTAATTAGTGTCTTGCTGATGTTTGTATTATTGTATGTGTGTTCTAGTCCTTATTATAGGGAGCACAAAATTCACTAGTTCATATACAGAAGTTATAATTCTAGTCAGGCATTAAAGTGTATGTTAAATTGATATTAATAAAGTTGAAAGTTTGATAGAATGTTCGATATCAAATAAAAAAGTAAATGTGTGCGATCGTGGGACCCCGTCAGGAACGAAGTTCATCACGCCTTTTCTTCAATTCTTTTACCAGCCTTAATGGCAACATAACATACAAACATAATTTTAATCTTTCAATTGTCGTTTATTAGCGAATTTCCATAGGAATAAACGGTATCAGTTAACTGACACAAACTTTCTCCCAACTTAGGCCTACTGTGTAGTCAAAATAATATTGTTTTTAATCATTTATTTACTACTTTTTAGAACAAAACAAAAAAATAATATTCTACCTACGTCAATTGTATAAAAAAATTATTGTCCCAGGCGAGATTCAATCGCGCGACCTTTGAATTACTGGCCGTGCTCGCTACCATGGTACTACCCCGTGCGGCCGCCCGCCGCCGCGATGCTAGATTGACAACACAAACTTGTTTATTTTTAAACATTTGCCCATAATTATAAAACGCCGAAGTTTTGATAAAAGCGGTTGGTGTCATTTTGTTTGGCATCTTAAGCACTATAAATACTGAAAATTTGATCAAAATCGTTAGAGCCGTTTTTGAGAAATTTGCATTTTTGTAGTTTTTTATGGGTTTTTAGGGGTAAATTACCCTTAAAAATTGAAAATTCAAAAAAATGAAAAAAACACCTGGAGATATTAGGGTTTAGTTCCTACATACCAAATTTCATGAAAATCGGACCAATAGTGTCCTCTCTGGTCGTGTATACATACAGACAGACAGACACCACTCTAAATACACATTTTTGGGTTCAGGGAGCACCAAAACAAAAAATTCCACTAAAAATATTTTTGGGTTCAGGGAGCACCAACACAGATAATTGCACTAAACAATTTTTTGGGGTTCTGGGAGCACCAAAACAGATAATTCAACTGAAAATTCAAATTCGAACATTTTTACGAAAACAATACTTTCTCCATATACCACGTATAGGTTGGAGAAAGTAAAAATGAGCTATTGCAGTGGCCCTTATGGTGAGACCCAAAGTTGGGAGTAGCAAATGAGCACCGATCATGGTCCCCAGAATACGTTTTGGGGGAATACGTTTAACGAGTTCGTTAACCAAAAAAATCCAACAACCGGAAGTACGTTTTTTGACCGGAAGTATACATTTTTTGAGATTTTTACTATGATAATGAAATTTTTTACAGTTTTTTCTAAAAATATAAATGTAGGATGTTATTCTGCACATTTTGTTTTTTTACGCGACCTTACGCTTGGTTCCCCCAAAATCGACCAAAACGTAAAATACCATAAAAGTACCCGGTTCGAAGCCAAGTGGCGCAAACTTGCGAGGAGAATTCGCAAACAAATTCTACTATAGATAGATTTATTTAACGGCGGCCTGCGCGAAAAATCTGGCGCATGTAGGGGAGGTAGTTGAAGGTCCCACACCACTGCACTCATCGGTGCCCACTGCTAAGAGAAATGAAAATCATCTGTTTATTATCGATTGCAGTCGTATTAACAGAGTATATTATTATACACATTCTGTGAAAAATCATCAAGATACGATAAATTACTTTATTTATAAATTATTATTATTAAATTTTTGGTATCGAAAACGTATATACTTCGTAAACAAAATTTCACAAAACATTTTTAAAATGTACATATCTTTTGATATATATATTCGATTTTGTATATTAAAAAAGATTTGGTTTCACAATACAATTCTCTATAACTTATTATATTCATAACCCAATACAGAATTAAAATAAATGTCAAATAATAAAAAATAAAAAAATATTGTTCACCATTTGTGGAATTTGAATAGTATATTTTATAGGCCTAATCAGTAAAAGTATTAAAATTTGTTGTAACAATCTGATTTTTTAAAATTATTATTAAAGATATGTTATCTATGTGTGGTTCAAATTTTATTAAAATTGGTTAAATATTTTTAAAGTTAGCCTATTCAGTTATTACTGAAGACGTGACCAAATTTTCACCGAATAAAGATATCGGAAAGTAATATTTATAGGCCTAATCAGTAAAGGTATTAATTTGTTGTAACAATTTGATTTTTTTATATTATGGTTGGTTGTTTAATATTTAACATTAATTTCTATAATAAAATATGATTTATATGCCTGTAGTTACAATATTCTCTTAATATTCCCGTTAACATTGTTTTTTAACACGCTTTTATTAACACGCTTTTATTAGCTTCACTTGTATGTTTGTATGTTTGTTTGTAAGTAACTCTCCTTTGGACTAAAAGCCAGTGGCTTATTACTGTTAGTATATCTCTCTTACGCAAGTTCGTTCGTTGGCCGAGCGGTCTAAGGCGCGGGTCGTCGCTGACGTCAATCCCCAGACTCACCGATCGTGGGTTCTAATCCCGTCCACGGCCGAAATTTTTTTTTCAGTGATTTTCGGGATTGGTGCCGTAAATACGAACCGTAACAACGTTAATATACACTATCGAAGCTGAAATTACCACCTGCATCAGCATTAGTTTTAGAAATTAACATCTCAAACTTAACTATATTGTTCAAAAAGAATTTTATATCCGTGCACCCTCTATTAGTAAATCCCGTAAATGAAAAAATATTTATATTAAAAAATCTGCACCATGTTCATGTTCACTAGAACTTACAATTTTTTTTTTTTTCAATAATTAATCGAACTAAAAATTAAAAAATAAATATAGTTTAAAAAAACTAAAAAACACGCTTTTATAATACATCGAACTAAAAAGTGAAACATAAATATAGTTTAAAAAAACTAAAAAACACGCTTTTAGAGCATATCAAACTAAAAAGTTAAAAATAATTTTTCAAATAAGCTTAAAACAATAACAAACGATAAATACAGTACTAGTATTATTGTAAAAAAGCGTGGGGCGCTTTGTCCATATTTCTCGTACATCGAGCGCCCAACGCTTTTTTTACAATAATGCTAGTATTTATCGTTTATTATTGTTTTAAGCTTATTTGAAAAATTATTTTTAACTTTTTAGTTTGATATGCTCTAAAAGCGTGTTTTTTAGTGTTTTTAAACTATATTTATTTGTAGTTGTATGTAATTAATTTAATCGTGGTGGTGCGAGGGGGAGGGGAATTAGAGTGGGGGTTATACCCTCCCTCGCCACTGTCTCCTTCTCTCTCCCACAAGTACTCAAAATAGGTCACCGTCTAATAAATCCATCTATAATATATTGCGTACACACACACAGCTGTTCAATGTCTTCGTGAGTAGACCTATTTCCCAAATTGTTGGTTGAAACCCTAAAATGTAGGCATATAAACTTAATTTTGGAAATTTGCTCAACTCACGTCAGCGGTCCAGCTGCGTGGTCAAATTATTATTAGATTGTTTACTATACAAATATTTACTGTTTCCATACGTTTAGTGTTATTATAATAAAGGTGTAGAATTAATTATAACATCAAATCTAAGATGGTAAACACAGTTAAATGTCCATTCATTGTAAATACATTCAATAAACATAAAATGTTGGTTCATCCGTCTAGGCCTAACCTAAAATTATTGTGTGTATGTTTAATTTATTTTACCTGTCTTAACGGTAACATACATACCGTACAATAATTTTAGGTTAGGCCTAAATTTAAAATTATTTTCTAGGCCTAACCTAAAATTTCAGCGCTTGACGATAACATTTGAACTACGCCGGACGGAACCGATCGTCTCTTAATTTAAATTGACAAATCAAAACACATGTTTCTTGAATGCATTTACATTCATTGCCATAACAACCGATTTGGTAACGCTTGTTTCGTTACTCGTATTTTATATTTGTCATTGCCACAGCAACCAATTAATAACACTTTTTTTCTTTACGCATTTTCTATTTGTTAACTCCTACCGCAACCCACGTTAAGGAACTTCGTTCCAAAAATTAATCAAGATTGTTTCAATTGGAACGATCTCACCAATTTGTAGTCTCTTCTTCTATCCTTTTCTGATAGCTGGATAATTTAAATAGCGGCGTACAAACACTTGATCATTTACTTATATATTATAGTCTTTAGATTGACCGCTCCTATACTTTTTTATGATGGGGGAGCTGAACTTTGGCTTAAAAAAATAATAACTTCTCTAGACAAATTGTATTCTGTACTGGTCTGTGGGTTTACCAATAATGATCTCCAATTATTACTATTTCTCTTCATACCGGAAATTTCCTCTAGCGCCGGCTTGATATTCTTTTCTTCTGGGATTAGGTTTGTAAGTGTTGGTGTGTTTGGGTGGGGGGGGGGGGGTGTGTGGGGGTGTGTGTGTGTGTGTGTGTGTGTGTGTGTGTTGAGGAGCAAAAAAATGTCATTTGATTGAAAATTTTCTTTTCTTTTTAATGAATTTCCTCTGAGAGGTAGAAATTTTCGAATATAAGTTACGTTACAGATATTAAAAACGTTAACTGAATAAATTGACTAAAATACTTAAATAACTCCTTATAACATCTAAAATCTTACAGTCTAAATTTTATATTCATTAGTTCATGAGCCTTGTGATTTTTAATCTGTATTTCGTAGTAAATTACGTTGGCCAATCTTTGAGAAAGATGTTTGACGGTTGGGCAATTTTATAATTCTATTATCTTGAACACGATTTAAAATTTGTGTTTGTTTATCGACGCATTAATTAGATTTTCGCCAAAGAACTTTTATATGTATAAGAGTTGGTTCTTTCAATAGGCCATATTTGTTTTTATATTTAAAACTCGATTTTCTCTTATTTGAATTTATTCTAGCGTTTTCCGCTTAAAGTTTGATATTACTCGGCCTGTCGGTTCCTGATTTCTAACGTAAATATTTGTTTGTAAACTTTGGATCGGGATGATGATATTATAATTCTCTGTAGTAGATAGGCTATTTTTAATTTGTTTTGAGGTGGGACTATGGGTTTAAAATGTCGGGAAATAATTTAATTAAATTTTGTAGTGTCGAAAGTCGTATTATTTTGTGTTTTTACGTGTTCCTAGTGTTTCACACATATTTACAGCTACCGGTAGGTGTCATGTTGGTTCTTAACCATAGAATACAGTTTGAATGGAATTCTTCAAATCTCCTCTCTCGATTAATTATTTTATTATTTTTCTGTTTTTTTTTTACATTTTATATATTTTGAATTGTTACAATATGCAACGGCACGCATAAAAAATAATAAAGAGTTTATGTGAAATAAAATAAATTAACAAAAAACTTAACTAATTAAAATAGAGGTAAAGTAAAGTGAAAAAGGGGAGTAAATCGATAGATTATGTACCAGGTATATATAATGTATTGTAAGCCATGTGAGAAATGAAAATAAGTTAAAAAGGGGGAAATGAAAAGTTAAAAACAAAAGCGAGTAATTAAAACAAACAAAAATTAGCTTATCTCAGGAACTAATTACGTAACAAAACATCCAAAACCAGTTTAGCGCGTTTCAAGACAAGACAAAGAAGATAAGAGCAATAAATTATCAAAATTGTTAAATTTACAAAAAGTAAATTAAAAAATATAAGCATTAACTTTCGAAGCTTATAAGCAGAGAAATATTATAAGTAGAAATACCATTCGGACGAGGAAGGATTCAGAAAGTGATCACGAGTCGTTCAAGACATTCAAATTCGAAATCAACCTACAAATAAAAACGTTATGAGTTTTGATTAAAAACTATAGGGAATCCAGACAGGAGTGCGAGCTAAAAGCAATGAATACTTGCTAAAAGGGTGGAGAAAGGACATTAATTACGTCATAGGATCGACTACTCCAGTAAAATCAAAACCATTGAAGAGACAGTAAATATATCGAAATCAATTAAACGATGCCTAATTACAAGAAGATAATTACACCAAAATTCATTAAATAATTCAACAAATATATTAGACCCAAGAAACATATTTATAACTTAAGAAATAAAAATTTCTTGGAAATTTAACGGAAGAGACTCGTTTGACTGAAAACAACCCAGAGAGTTCAGCGAATGCAGTTTCAAAAGTAAGTTATGGATAGACCAGCACGGCGTGCACACGACTCAGCTTAAGGGAATAGTGACGAGATACGTGGAAGTACATAGAAGATTCAGTGATCGTTTAATCCTAACTTCGGTCGGTAGTTAGTGGCCGTAAATTCGTCGTGAGAAGAAACAATAAGAAGAAGGCCTGTCTTGCCAAAAGATACAAAGGATTTGAGGAGAAAACATCTTTAAAGAAAAGGAGTTACCAACGTCGGAGCAGTCGAGAAGAAGAAAGCTTTAAGAAGAAGTCACACCTAAGGAGGAGTTGGGAATCAACATTGAACATCTCGTATCTGTAAGTATTAGGCAATCAAGTTTTGACATTAATAAATAAAATAATTACCATTATCAAATTTAAACTTAATAGGCCTACTTAAACATAGATTAAATTCAGGGGATTTTTAATTAAAGTAAATTAATTTAAATTCATTACTCACAAATCGACGAATTTAATATATTTATAGGACTGTCCAAGTTTATAATTAGATTGTATTTTGTTTGAAAACGACGTCGCGTTAAAATAAAATTTTGCGTTTTTGATTGAATAAATAATTTTTGTTTTTTTTCTAATCTAGACTACATTATTTACAAATAAAATTTAATATCCTAAATTCATAAAGTGCTCTAGGAATAAGAAGGTTAACAGGTAAGCTAGCCACCAATCACACAAAACTTAAACTACAAAGGGAACGACCCCGGAGTAGAGTCAAAATTGAGCTAGTGTACTAAAGAATTGCAAAAAAAGACAAAAAGGTCAAGGTAAATTTAAATTTAAATCATAAGAACTGGAAAACAAAAGATTTCCTTTTTTTGTAATCGCAAAACCTCTCACATTGTTAAAACGGGCTAGTACAAATAACAAAACATCAAATAAGGCCTAAAACCAAGTTAGGTGTTATTTGATTAAAATTAATTAATTAATTAAAGGAAGAAGGTAAAAATAGAGGGTAGAAAGGGTTTGTGCGTGGCAAATGGCGCACGAACGTGGGCATGAAGAACGTGCAAAAGAGAGAGGTTGTGCGTGGCAAGTAGTTTAATTTTTTTTAATAAAATGGTTACTAATTGGTATTTGGTAAATGCATACAAAAATGCAAAGACCACGATTTGATATGATCAATTTAATTTTTGTTTAGTAATTTAGTTTTGTTTTCTGTATTCAAGCATGGAATTCTCCAGGCACTCTTACAGCTCATTATTCAAGTTGTAATAAAGACAAAAAACATAATCAAAACTTGTGAAATACAATAGATTTTTTTAAAGAATTATTTTAGACTAAACTTAAATGATGTTTTATTTTTATTTTGATCTGTTCGGATAAAGAGAAATACAAAAAGTTTTGTTTATAGTTAAAAAGATATTTTGCTTCTTGTAAATGTTCTGTAAACTTAACAGGTTTTTGGAAGATTCAAAGTTCCTTACTTTTTACATATCCACCATTTTGAAAACATATGAAATAAAGTGTTTCTTTTGGTACACTTGTAAAACCTTACATACCCAAGTTGATAACAATGTCTTATTACCTTCCAAAATTATAGTGATTTTTTGTAAAAAACAAAAATTTTAAATTTTCTAAACAGTATTTTAGGACACATGTTTATATACACTACACAAAACATCCTGTATATTTAATATGTTGTGTGAAGAGTCATATTCTATAAAACAAATATTCACACAAAAAGTGCATGACAAATGTATACATACCCTACAGAACATATACAAATTGTAGAACACTTGTACAAAGTTGTATACAATCATACAATACTTAAGATCATATGGCTTCTTGTGCTTCATGAAAGAAGGTCCCAGCTTAAGAACAATAAGAAGATAAGTCGATATGATACTGAAGATCAACCAAGGGTTTAACAAGACCCATGTATTAACCAGCTCATCTGAAAAATAACATTAAACTGTTAAATGTCACATCTTCTTAACACAATACAAAGATTATTTAGGCATACACGATCTTGTTATTTGAAAAAGCTGATTTTATTTTTATATTTTAAAAAAATCATCAAATTTGGACCAAATCGGACTAAAAATGCGGCCGCTAGGGTGCGAACACATATTATACACACACATATATATATAATTTTTAATGACATCCCAAAACGTGTTTTGGGAACCAAGATCGTTGCTCATTTACTACTCCCGACCTTAGGTCTTAAATAATTATGGAAAAGTGATAAGGCCTAGTTGGAAGGAGGCAGCAGTGTCAAGTTCGTTTCAGTGCTACCCTATTACATAAATGTATTAATTATTTTTACTTTATAGAAAGTTTTATTTTCCGTCAATTCCTAATTTCTCGTAAAATTAGGGGTGGTTTCACCCCCTACGGCGAACAATTATGGTGCATTTCTTGGTCGGTTTTATGGGGCTACTAAATTTCTAAATTTTAATCATAATTTGTGCATTCCATAGCTTTATTTGGATGTGTCATAAATTTGTTTTGCATTTTTAGGGGTGACGTCAAGATTTAAGAGCCGCGGGACCCCGATTTTTGGAATCAGCGACCCAAAAAACACGAAGTTCAAGTGGTCTAGTCCGTGGGGCATTTCCTGAGGTCATACCCCGAGTTTTATACGGACTATCTTCTGATGCGAGGCCGACGGCCGAGTTTGTACGCTGCGAGCGAAGCGAAGTTCATGACCCGAGGCCGCAAGGTCAAATCTTTCCCTCCATCTCTTCCAATTCAATGCTGAAAAAAGTATTATAAAAAACCTCAAATCTTGGAATAGTTTACTGATGCTGCTAAGGTTTCACCTTCAATCCCCACTACATGCAACTGTTCCAAAACCAAAAAAATGTGCTATTCAACTAATTGTGATTTAAGCTAGGCGTATTTTAGCTCTGCAATACTTTTAGAAATAAAGGGATCTATATGTTTTTATCAATATATTTGGGAACAAATAAAGCAGGAACTAAATAAATCCTTTACAAACGTTTCCCCACACGACACACGACCACATAACATGTACAGTACGATTTTTTTAACCGTGCCCTCGGCCAAATTGTACTAACCTGAATGATAACGTTAGAAATCGCTCTTGTCTACTCTAGTTTTCTCCACGAAAACTGAGCCGAGCGGCGTGAAACAGCGAAAACCGAGCTTCAATAACACTGTCATTTAATACACTTAGCAGCGATGTAAAATTATGAAACTTTCACGGATACGCAGATAAGAACCATACGATTCGTATGATGTAAAAGCAAATCCATTACAAAACCTATTTCATATTTTAAAAATCAATATTACAACAATGTACTTTAATAATGACATGAAATTTTCACACCGCTGGAAAGTTTTTTGTTTGTTGGTCAAAGACAAAGTGTTCGCGAGAAAGTTTTAGATAAAGGTCCAAATTAAATATTTTATTTGAAACATTTTTTCGTTTGACTTACGGTTTGCTCGGTACGGATGTCTGGAGTTAGATTCCGGGGAAAACTTCCTGCCTGGAGGGAAGTAGGCCTACTTGATGTCTGGCATTTACCTTAACCACACCACAGTATTATTATGCGAATACTCGAGCAAGAGACAAGTAGTCTATGACTCATTCAAGTTGTTTTTATTTCAATAATTTTATTAAAATAATTATTCAATCATTATTGTTTATTCGAAGTTTGTGGAACTGCCTATACAATCCCTCCCCGCTACACCGCTAGCCCACCGAGCGCTAGCCGAGCCGAGGGCACCGTTAAAAAAATCGTACTGTAATATAGTAGAACCGGCACCAATGGCAGGGCGGGGTGGAGTGATGTGAGTCAAACCTCCTAGCTGTTCCCCCACTCTCTTGCCCTCTTAGTTCCTTCACAAGCGCTTTCTCAATTACCATTTTCTGATGAATTGTAACTGTTTTGCTCCCATAAAGAGTTTTGTGGAATATGTTTTTTTTTTTTTTTTGCAAATGAAGCTTACAAGGGCTTAAGCCCAAATAGTTGTCAGTTAGACCTACTTAAAGCAATTACATTAATAATTATTGTTTTAATGAATTCTGAATGTTGTGAAACGTATTAATATTTGGACAGTGAACAAAATAAATAAAACACATTTATTACGATTTGATTTTATCTTTATATTTTAGTGAACCATGGTTTCAACAATAACAGTGTTGTAAATAACTTATTTTTTAAACCATGGTCCACCGTGTGGAAGTTTAAGTAAAATAAATGTTAGAAACGTAACAATTTAGTTTTATTAATTTTGTTTTACTTCATTGTCCGAATGTTTATAAGTAGTTAATTTTTTTTTTTTTTTTTGTGTTTAACGTCCTACTGTTTTGCACTTAAGGCTAATGAAGACGGGACCTACAGTTTTACGTGGAATCCGAACCACAGCCAACGATGTCTGTTAAGAAACCATTTAGCAAATTAACATAACATAATTGGTAGGAGGGTAAGTTTCATAAAAAGAATGAACTTTTTGAAATTGTATTTATGTTTACATATTTTATTTAGGTATTTAAGTATGGAAAAAAATTATTGTCCCTGGAACATTACTAATTTGTTGTTTCTCGACCTTATTTTATTTTTGTGGATTTGATCGTTGATCTCATTTATGTGATGAAATATCCCTATTTTAAAATAACATGCCCCAATGCTTTTTAAAAATAATGGGTAGTGATCCATTAAAAGCAAACTTATAAAAAATGTTATTATTATTAAAAATTTATATAAAAACCTAACATAAGTAAAACAAGGGAAGTGAGTGTATTTAGGAGATTAAAGCGTACCATCGAATCAAAGAATCGCCAATACTAAATCGAAAAGAGTAGGCCTACTAGTGAATGTAATAATATTATTTAAAACTAGATGTTTTACCCCCTGCTCGCTTCGATCGCCAACCCCCGCGGTGACTCACGTCGAAGCAAATGCAAACAGGTTATTTTGTATAAATAGGCCCTGCTATTAAATTTTAATATGTCTTATTAATTTTAATTAGGATGTCACATAGTGATTTCTTATTTTTAAATTTCTTAATTTATTAAGGGTTTATTCTCTAGTGATAAGGAAAGTATAATATTCAAAAATTTTTCTCAGGTCTACACTTTAATAAAAACCTAAAATAAAAGTTAGAAATTTAAATAATTGCTTCACAGTTTGAATCAGATGTTTTATCTGTTATTTTATTCAATTGGTCGCTATGGTAATAAATGTAAATACATGTGATCATTCATCAGTCTAGCTAGGCCTAACCTAAGATTTTTTCCGACTAAATTTACAAATATTGAAATAAAAAAGGCTTTTAGCAAAATGAATTCTAGCCTATGTTTACTCAAAGCTAGTGTAGCTTTTTATTAGTAAAACTATTTTTTCAATCGGTTCAGTAGTTCCAGAGAATACCCCATACATACAAACAAATTTTATCTCTTTATAATATTAGTATACCGATGAAAAGTTATCGGAGAGCTAACTGTTTTATCCGCTTCTCTCACGCTGCAACCAAAGGTCATACAACAAGGAATTATAACATAAAAAAAATAACAAAACACAAAAAAGAAACTTCAATAAAAAAGACTAAACAAGTAGTAACATAAACACACGTGGAGAGTTCTGATGTAACTTGGAAGGTGTAGGCTAAGTGTGTTAAACTGCGGAAGGATGTGTTATTGAGGGCAAAGGAGTGGGGTTAGAGAGTAGTCGACTCACATCCTCCTACCCTATGCCGCTTCTATTCTATTCAATATTCTGTGCACACGACACACAACAGTAACATGTAAATTTGTTTACCAAACTTTGGTTTCTTAAATTTATGATAGTAAAATTGTTTTTTGAGATTTTATTATTGAAATACATGCGAGTTTGCATCCTTTATAACTTTGTCAAATTTCATTGTGATATCTTTAGGCCTATTAGTTGGGTATAGAGTAGGTTCAGGCAAAAGTTTACAATCTTGGAATTCGCTGGAATTAAGTCTTTTAATTAAGAAAATTAAAAGACGTGTGAATGTTTTTTGACAGGAAGTAACTATTTTTTGAGATTTTTACTACGAGAATGACATTCTTTTAGATTGTTTTCTAAAAATATAAATGTAGGATGTTATTCTGCACATTTTGTTTTTTTACGCGACCTTATAGCTCGCTTGGTTCCCCCAAAATCGATCAAAACGTAAAATACCATAAAAGTACCCGGGTCGAAGCCAAGTGGTGCAAACTCTCTAGGTCACTAGGCTCGTATAAATTCTACTAATAATATTGCGTACACACAGACAGCTGTTCAACGCCTTCGTGAGTAGACCTATTTCCCAAATTGTTGGTTGAAACCCTAAAACATAGGCATACAAACTTAATTTTGGAAATTTGCTCAACTCACGTCAGCGGTCCAGCTGAGTGGTCGAATTATTGATTGGTATTGTTAGACGCTATGGGTTTAACTTCCAACTTGATTCTGTGAATTTGTTCCGACTAAATTTACAAATATTGAAATAAAAATGTTTTTATCAATATGAATTGTAGCCTATGTTACTCAAGGATAGTATAGCTTTTTATTAGTAAAAATATTTTTTCAATCGGTTCAGTATAGTTCTAGAGATTACCCCCAACATACAAACAAACAAATTTTACCTCTTTATAGGAAACAGCTGACTACTGTTATTATTACAATCAATAAACATAGTAATGGCGCTTACATTTTTATTTAATATTGAGTATATTTTTTGTTGTTTATATGTTCAATAGATGCTGCAGTTTTTTAAAAAGTATATAAAAACACTCGTGGATTCGAATGCAATGGATGAAAACACGCTTGTATTCAAATGAAAGTGTGTGTCAAAATTTCAAAGCAATCGGTGAAGAACTTTCGGAGATTATCGATTTTGAACAAACGCACATTTACATCTTTATTTATATAGATAAGCTTAATTGTGTGAATGTGTATAGGCCTTCATAATTATATTTGTAATGGTTTGTATATTTGTCTAGTGTTTAATATAAAAAAGTTTAATTTTAAATAACTTAATGGCGACTTTGATATAATTGTGTGTTTGTGTATAGAATGGTGAGCGTATGTTTAATATGTTAGAAATGTCAACCTAACAGACTGTAAGTACCGGTATATGTTATCTTACTGTAATAAGCTTACGTTTAATAAAGCACATTTCTATTCTATTTTTTAAGTAGAAATCAACTGTTACAGAAATGCAAACAAGAGATTCTATAAGATATCCGCACTTTAAAAGAAAAAACTGAACCCTAAAAATGTCCAAATAATAAACTTGTTACTAATTTGTTAACATGAAGATGTAGGCTATGAGATACGGGATATCAAATGTATTTACAAATAATTCGACCACGCAGCTGAACCACTCATGTGAGTTGAGCGAATTTCCAAAATTAAATTTATATAAGTTTTTGGGTTTCAATCAACTATTTGGGAAATTGATCTACTCGCGAAGGTGCTGCCAGTATGTACCAAATATATTGCCATCGGTCACCACGGTAAAAGCCGTGGATTTAGTTCTGGTAATTTTACGGTACTTTTACGTTTCGATTGTTTTTGGGGAACCAGATGGGATATAAAGTCGCGTAAAAAAACAAAATGTGCAGAATTATTTCGTATGTCTATTTTGTTAAAGAAAACTTTAAAAAAAAAAATAATTTTGGTACGAAAAATCTAAAAATATTTTACTTCCGGTCAAAAATTTGGTCTACTTCCAGTCAATGTTTGGGCCTTTTCTGTTAGATCTATATCCCCGCCTTTACAAACTATTTTCTATAGAATGAGAATTAATCGGGAATGTCCAAATAACTATTTATAACTACTCCATAACATATAAGGAAGGATGTTTCCAGTTTTTCTTAATATTAGATTAAGGGTTATCGCAAACGCGTAACTTTACTATTCGACTCTAGCCTAATATTTTTGCAGACAACGACGTTGTTTTACATTTTACTGTTAAATGTTCAACATACTGTGACTAAATAGGTTAGCTTAGAACCTTTTAGGTATTTGTTCATTATTATTTTTGCATTTCTGTTGCCATAGGTTAGCCTAGAGTCGAATAGTAAAGTTGCGCATGTTTAAAAATTGTTTATTATTTTTTTCCCAACAATTATACGTTTAAATGGTGAGTAATTATTATATTTCACATTTGTAGTTCCATCCCAATTAATCCTCATTCTATAGAAAATAGTTTGTAAATGCGGGGATATAACAGAAAAGACCCCAATGTTTTTCGCTAACGAACTCGAAATATATATATAGGCCTATATGATTTTTAATGACACCCCAAAACGTGTTTTGGGGACCATGATCGGTGCTCATTTGCTACTCCCGACCTTGGGTCTTACCTACCATAAGGGCCACTGCAATAGCTCATTTTTCCTATGGAAATTCGCTAATAATAGGCTACTAATTTAACTAACTTATAAGTAGTAATGTAATTTTAAAACTAGTATGAATTGTAGTCAATTGCAGACAATTGAAACCACTTACCTTCCTTGATATCGTTCACAATATCATTATAATCTTTCGCCAGCCTGTATCTTACTGCCTCCATTTATCTGAAATAGGCAAATATTGTTATCAATTCCAAATTTTCTTTCAATACATACTAGGTAGGCTACACTGTGTTATATTAGGCAATGTGGGTTTCTCTCTGTATACAGAGTTTGTAATCTCAAATATCTGACATAACATCGGGCTTGTACCAGGGCTCTATAAACAAGGACTAAACCGTTTCTTTGATCTCGGCACTGTGCCGCCAGCTTCACTCTGACGTCACTGTGCTGATAACTGCAAGACTAGAGCAGTGGACTCCTTGTGCGCTGTGTCGTTTACTCGCTGTTGTAACTCAACGGAAAAGCTTCAGTAAAATAAAACTTACATATTCTTAATCTACATAAAGTACGGATTCTAACAATATAAAAAACTTTTATTTTAACAGGTATTTCGAATTTTAATAATTGAAAATATTTGAGAAATTTCACAGACTAACATGGAAAAGTTACTAAGCGAGGCATTTTTTTATTTTTGGGTTATAAACAAACTTCCAGTGGGAAAGTTGTAGCCAATGAATTGATCTAAACTATCCAATTCACCGATTTGTGATAAAATGATTACATCATTATGAAATCGTTTTTTAAATGAGCGCGAGGAGGTGCCGCGCCGTCACTCCCAAAGTACAGTTGTTTGATACGGGAATGTTTATGTACATATTGTTATTTTAAGGTAATATAGTAAATCACTTGTCCCCAGGTAATTATGCCAGACAGAAAAAAGTAAGCATTTTATTTTAACATAAACTAATTATAATTTATAATTAAAATTTGATATTATTGAAGTGGACACAAAAAGTTAAGTTGGAGGTTAACGTTTAAAAAATAATATCACTATTACGTACATTCAAAGAAATAAAATTAGAGATCAATGATGAAAAAAGAAAATTGTAATTACGTAAAAAAATTAGTTTCATATTTAATTAAAAGAATTACTTTATAACAAAGAAATATGCTGTATTTTAAATAATTTGTTCATTGTTGTCTAATTTGAACATTGAAGAAAAGACTGGTCGAAAAGTATTCCAATGTATGTCTAAAAGCAATACACGTTTACGCACGAGTGCGAACATTTATAAAAATTAGACATGTAAATAAAGATATAGCAACAGCAAATTTACGTTAATATGAATATTTAACATTTATATATATATTTTTTAAGGAGTCTGTTGGACCCCTCCGTAGTAGTTATGTGACTTTTTACGTCCGTAGTAGCTGAGGGTTAAATCCACGTGGGGGATTTTACCGTGGGGGCAACTTCTGATCCGAGGTCAAAGTACAAACTCGCGCGTCAAGAACAGGGCATGAGCCGGAGCTGGAGGCTGAGTAGACCAATTTCCAAAATAGTTAGTTAAAACCCAGAAACATATTAACTTAATTTTGGAAATTCGGGCAACTCACGTTAGTGGTTCGGCTGCGTGATCGAATTATTTTTTGTTTTTATAAAATACACTTTGAGATCGAAGGGTGAGAAGGAATTTATATTTAAAAAATAAAAATAACACTATTCTCACTCACATAAGTTTAGTTATCAAACGCGTTTCAACGACAAAGTCGTCATCCTCAGTGATACATGACCTACAACTGACAGATTATAACTGAGGATGACGACTTTGTCGTTGAAACGCGTTTGATAATTAAACTTATGTGAGTGAGAATAGTGTTATTTTTATTTTTTTAATATTTTTTGTTTGTTTGTTTTTATTTTGTTAACCTAACCTATAAAAAATTGTTGGTTGTGAAAAATAATTCGGTCACGCAGCTGAATCGCTGACGTAGTGTAACGAATTTCCAAACTTAAATTTGTATGTTTTAGGGTTTCAACCAACAACTTTTGAAATTGGTCTACTCAAGAAGGCGCTACATTACATAGGCATATTTTTAATGACACCCAAAACGTATTCTGGGGACTAAAACCGGTACTTATTTACTACTCCCGATCTTAGGTCTCACCATAAGGGTAACTGCCATAGCTCATATTTCCTATGGAAATTCGCAAATAATTAACTGATTCTAAATTTTCTAAGTTGGTTAACGTGGTAATGAATGGAAATGCAACCAACAAACGTGTGTTGGTCCAGAATAGGCCACACCTAGAATTGTGTTGTTAAGCTTTTGATTCAAATCAGCTGTTTTATCTGTTATAGGGCTGTGAACCCCCGTATTTTTTTTATCAACCCTTAAAATCAATGTTTTGCAAAATCCTTCCTTAGTGCACTTCTACACAGTAGTATAAAGGTAGGCTACTCTGACAATTTTGAGGTTTAGCTACGGTACCATAGTTTTGGCTGTACGTTGATTATGAATCAGTCAGGACTTCTTCTTTTACATATACAGATTTAGAAAGGACAGTAGTTTCACAGACAACTTCTCCTTGTGGGGTAATAAGAATGTTTACACTATACTATTTTATTAGTCGTGAGATAAACTATGTAACCCTCAATTTATTTCAATTTGAAACTTCTTCAAAATCGACCTTACTCCTGAAAATATGCTTTCTGGGGCACTGGAATTTGACAGAATATTTCACCTTCTGCTCGATTCGCTATCAACTCCCGTGGCGATTTGTGGTTTCGCTTTTGCTTCCAATTTGCACTCGTGGTGAAGCAAATGAAAACAGATTTTTGTAATACTATAATATTTTCATGGAAATAACAATGGATTATGGCAGAAGCATTGGATCGGGGTAGGGTGGTGGTGCAGCAGCGAAGATCCAGATCTCGAAGGACCATGTTTACCGCGAATGACAGGATTTTTGTATATATTAGAGAGATATCTGAATTGTTCTTTGTACATATTTGATTTACTTTGTGTTACTTGTTACTGTTTGTTCCCTTTTACCAGGAATTGTTTTAAAATGGGTTAGGCCTATAGTTTAACATTTCACTTTTGCCATTTACATAAATCCAGCTCCTTATTTTGTTATTTAGTATGTAGTTATTGAACTATCATGCTACAAAATTGTAGTGTTAAGATTAGAGGGTAGATTTAAGAAATAAATATAATTAAAATAAAGTTTAGAATAGTTTAGAATTTACTAGCCCAAGACAAAGACACATAAAGTGGAGCATCATTGTGTAATAGAGCAGAAAGTTATGAAATAGCTGACTCAAACAAGACACACTTACAAAGAAGCAATTGGATAATCTGACAAACTATAAAAGGGTCATACTGACCTAGATCTAGAGGCAGTATTTTTGTGTGCCGGGCGGAGACTCTGTGGGACAGAGCTAGGGCTTTCTGCGGAAGGCAGAAAGCATTGCTGGTCGGGAAGTGATCATTTTGGGCTACGAGAATTCTAGTTAGAGAGCCTTGGTAAATAGGTAGGAAAACATACTGTCAGATATCCATCAGTGAAGTGTTTAAGTTGCTTTTTATTTAAATTAAAGTAGAAGATCATTCAAGCCAGAATTACACAAGCATAGCTATTTTCTTTGGGTGTTTCGTCTTGGGTCAAATTGATTAATTAGGTTATAAAAATTGATTAGTGTTAAAGGAATCAGTTATTCATTGTAGTTTTGTTTGTAGAGAGTGTAAAAATAATAGTCTACCACTGAACCATCTGTTAGTATAATATAGTAAATTGTAAAACGTACGGACTTGTTTATTCCTATGTTAATTATCCTTGAATCTTAGTGATCCGTAATTTTGAACCCTGGGCAGTTGAACAGAGATTTCTACCCCTAGCAAATGGGCATCGGCCGGTGTTCAGTTTTTACTGGAACAATAGAGTTGCATTGAATTTTTGTTAGCGGATCGGCCGTATTTTTCAGTTTTGTTTTTGTACGGAGAAAGTAGATTGTTCGAGTAGCAGTTCATTAAGGTTCATGATTAAATTTTTGGGTGAAAATATTTATATGGCTCGTAATATGTATGTTAGAACATTTTACATGTTACTGTAAGGTTTTGTTTTTTTATTAAACTCAGTAATTTGCGGGATTGTTATATTGCGTAGTAGCAAGTAGCGAAAGAAGTCCTATAAATATTTTTGATTTGATTTTCGTTTATTTATTTTTTTAAAGAAAGTATTTTTTTTTGTTGATTGTTTAAGAATATTTATAAAAAAAATTATTATTTCGATAGTTTATAAATGTGCTGAGTAGTATGATTCTTTTCATTTTATAAGTTTTTTTTACTGTGCCTTTTGTGTTAGGGTTAAATGATAGATTATAATACATTTTGAATTACCTAGTTAACAAATTTCAGTTGCTATTTTAGTTAAAGTCTCAAAATTATTAATTATTTCTTTTTAGTGTGATATATTATTCATTTTTGATGTGATCTGGTTTCTTAAGAATTAAATTAAATTTTATATTATTGAGTTTCAAAGGATGTAGAGACATTATTTTGAATTTTTTTTAGGTAAGGCTATTCTTGCTGTGAATTTGATAATTTTTATTTTGAAATTATAATTAAAATTATTGAATTACGCCCTTGTTTAAAGAATTTTTTTTTTAAATTTATCTTTATTTCATTTCATTATAAGTTTATGGCTTCAAAGATTTATTTTTGTTTACTTTGGAATTAGATGATTGATGATTATTAATGTGTGTGTAGTGTATTTTGACATAAGTTTGTTTGATTGCTGATTTATTAATTTGATGAATGTGGATACATTATTTATGTTGGTGAAGGTTATGTTATGTAATGTGTTATTTTATAAACAGGAGTATATATATTTTGTGTTATGTTAGGCTAATGTGAAAGCTGTGTTAAGTTAAGTGGTAATATACTGTACAGTGTAAAATATTCCAGTGAAAGATATTAAGTGAAGGAATATAGATATATTTAGAGTGGGTGGATTATTACAAGAGACGGTGTTTTTACTAAAGGGAAACAGTATCGCGAGGGTCGTATTGTTGTTTTTTTTATTATTTAAAATTGTTGCATCTTTCTTTCCTCGTACTTTATGGTCTTCCCGGGTACGGCCTACAATTTTGGTAACAAGATATCTGTGTTTTAAATTTGATGAACTAAGTAGTTGGATTTAACACAGGTTAGTTTCCAAGTTGTGCGCTATCTATGGTGTGCGTGTTACGCGATATCGGTATTGGAATGTGTTAACGCTGCACGTTGTTTCTTCAATGAATGAGTACACACTCGTAGTATCTGACGCAAGCAATTCCATTCCGTTTATATATTTTTTTACTATTCCACAGCGTTTAAACTATTTTCGTAGATGAATTTGTCGCTGGCTGAAATAAAATCTTTACGGAAGGAGGACGCAATTCAGGTTTTCCAACAGTTAGGTTTGCGTGTTCCGGACCAAGCGGATCTTGAGTTTTTAAGATCGACTTTGCGCTTGATCACAATTAGGTTGAATGCGGGTATGAGCTTGGGTGAAGCAACTCGCGAATACGGTAACTGTGTAGTAGAACAGCACGAGGAACGGAAGGCAAGGACGGTAACCTTTGACGAATCTCACATTTACGATACTGTTGAGTTTGAGGACGGAACAGGGGAACTTGCTGCAGCGGGTAGGCCTAACACGTGTAGTACAAGTAGTTTACCTATACCACGAACTATGGCGGAGCGCTTACCTTTCTTCGATCCAGGTAGATTCCGGGGTACTACGGGGGAGGATATTTTGAGCCACGTGACGCGATTTGAGCGGGCGTCTTTGGCTAACGGATGGACGGATGAGAAGAAACTAATATATTTTCCCATGTATTTGGAGGGAGTTGCACTGTCATGCTATGAAAATTTTGAGCGTAAACATATAGGTTTCACGTGGGCCGAATTGAAGGGGATGTTTACGGACGTGTTTGCTCCCACTCAGGAGAAAGAAATGCTTCTGATGAAGTTAAATAATCGGGTACAGTTGCCACACGAGTCGGTCATACAGTATTGGGCGGATATAGAGCTTTTGTGCGCACGAGTGGATGGGGAAATGCCGGAACAAAAATTATGCGCGTATATCCTAAAGGGGTTGAATCCAGCGTTGTTACAACAGATAGCGATGCTGGACAATACGACACTCAAGAAGTTGGGGGCTAACATCAAAGCGTACGAAAGGGCTGCTTATCTGATGCGCGAGCGTTTAGGATGTCATTCTGCACCTGACTCGGCAGACAGAAGAGTGGAGGAAATGGATGAAAAAATAAACAAGGTCATGGCAATGTTGGATAGGATGCAGGTATCGACGGGCAGTGGAAGGGACGCATACAATCCTAGGAACGAGGACACGCGGAGGGATCATAGCAGCGGCAGGGAGCGGTTTCCAGCAAGCAGAGCACCACGCAGAGGAGAGTTTTATGAGCGGCGAGGAGAAGACGCAGCGAGAGACAGTAGGGTAGCACGGGATCACTATCGAACTAGCAGGTCACCGCGTAGGGAGCCAAATACCAGCGGGCGTTGGGCTCGGGAGCACAACGAAGGTAGCAGGGGTTATGCAATGGAGAGGCGACCGACTTCGGCACAGCGTGATGGCTACCGACTAGAGCGACCCCGAGGGTGTTTTGTTTGCGGAAAGACGGGGCACTTCGCAAGAGACTGCGGCAGAGGTTATCCAAAAAACTACTAGGGCCAGGGATACCACAGCGGTATTCCACAAGGTCACAAGAGTCTCGGGAACACGATGTGTTGTTACTGCAAGGCAAGCGGGAGATGACGAGGGAGGAGTTCCAGTGGAAGGCGGACAGAAGGGGTGAACAGCGCAAGCATTTGGATTTCGTCAGACAACAATTCAGTGCTAATCGGGAGACAGAGAACACACACGGGGATAGTATAGAACATATACAGTCGAGCAACAATGGCGGATTCAGCAGTTTTGAGACAAGGTCACTGTCAAGCGAACCAAGCCGTCACGACGCAATTTCGCCTCCAGTGAAACAGCGAACGAGTAAAGAATGCCCAATAATATTGCATACACACGGACGACAAGGAAAGGATCAGGTGTTGCATGTCATGGGGAGCCTTGGAAGAGTCTCTACGCAAATATTGCTGGATACAGGAAGCAATGTATCTTGTGTAAATGGCAGGTTCGGGGATTGTACTACACCATTGGAGGCAGACGACACTATTTTGACATCGGCGGATGGCGGCCAGATAGCGGTTACAGGAAGAGCGACGGCCTTACTAAACATCCAGGGTGTATCGTATGCGCAGGCTGTGTACGTAGTGAGTAACCTGGCATGTGACATCATATTAGGTAACGATTTTTTAGTGGCAAACAAGGCGTTGATTAGCTACGAGGCCAGGACGGTGCACTTACAAGGAAGGTTGTTGCACTTACGAGGATCATGTTTTGACGTTCGGGGAGCGGCGCGGGTTGCAAAAATTACAGCGCAGAATGCTTCCACACGAGAGGACATAACGTTGCAACCACATAGTACGATGTGCATCGAGCCACGGTTGGACGTGCAAGAAGAAAATGGCTTACGCTACGAATTCGAGCCGAAGGCAGAGATGATGGAGCGGCGAGGATTGCATGTATGTGCGATGACGGCGGAGACACCTGTGAAGCTGCAGATCACGAACCCTAAAACGATTTCAAGCAGGGTGCTGTTGACCACGGACTTAGGCCGAGTTACGTTCTCCAATGACACAACATACTGCGCAGCTGGTGATGCCCGGCCAATGACAGAGGATATTCAGCATCCAACATTCAATGTGAATCTAGGCAGTTCATCATTACAGGATTTGGCAGGAAATAATATCGACATAAATCTAAATTTGGATCGGGAACAGTTTGCAGCAGCCACAGAGTTAATTAGCAAATATGTACATCTTTTCGCGCGTGGACCGGAGGACATACAGGAAGCAAGGATGCCTCCGTACAAAATCAGGATGAAGGACGATACACCCATCGCATTGCCTCCTTATTGGTTAAGTTTGGCGGAAAGAACGGAGTTGGATAGGCAAGTAGAAGCACTCAAGTAAGCGGGCGTAATAGAGGACTCACAGAGCGCGTTCGCAGCACCAGCATTTCTTGTAAAGAAACCAGGGAACCAGTGGAGGATGGTAGTCGATTACCGGAAGCTGAATGAGAACGTGCAGCCGGATAGATTTCCGTTACCAAGGACCGACACTATCTTTGATACGTTAGGGGGTGCAACATACTTCTCTTCTATGGACATCAATCAGGCGTTCTTCCAACAGCCTATAGCTAAAGAGGACAGGGTGTACACTGCTTTCGTAACGCACAGGAGTTTGTTTCAGTACACGAGGTTGCCAATGGGAATGCGAAACTCTTCAAATTCATTTCAAAGGAGTATGAACAGACTATTTGCAGGAATACTTTATCAGGGGATGATTACATATGTTGACGATCTAGTGTCATATGGGGCAACATTTGAAAATCAGCTGGAATCGTTAGAAGCGGTATTTAGAAGATTGGATTCAGCGAATTTGAAACTAAAAACTTCAAAATGCCACTTTTTCTATACGAACATAGATGTACTGGGCCACAATATTTCTGCGGAAGGGATACGACCATTGGAAAAGAATTTGAAGGCAATTAGGGAATTCCCGCAGCCGGTAACAACGAGGGATGTGAGAAGTTTCTTGGGGGCAGCTTCCTACTATCGCAAGTTTATTCACAAATTCAGCGACATTGCGAGACCACTGACGGATTTGACGCGGAAGGAAAGCGCAGACAAGAAGGTGCTACGATGGACACAAGATGAAGAAACGGCATTCCAGACACTCAAAACAGCGCTTACGACGCCACCGGTTTTGGCTAGTTACAACGAGGATAGGCACTCGGTGATATCGTGCGACGCGAGCAGGCATGGAATAGGAGGCGTGCTTTCACAATATCA
>JAGFPH010011316.1:17087-35135 GCA_018207615.1 Philaenus spumarius
CGTGCCGATAGCCGTAACATGGGCTCTTATGGGACTACGTTTTTTGCACCGAGTTGCGCAGAAAATTATTCTGAATATATTATTTTAAAGGTTAGAACAGTCCGAATGTGGATCGAGACCGTACAAGTCAGCAACACATCTCAGGTGTAGTCCGATAAAAGCCCACTCCCTGTAACCTCACCCATATCATGATAATTTGATTTCCTAATAACATCAGCTATATATAAAAGCCAAAACCCACTGACTCACTGACTCACTGACTCACTCATCACGAATTCTCAAAAACTACCGAACGGATTGGAATGAAATTTGGTATGTAGCTTCCTCTAGGGCCATAGGTGCTCACTAAGAAAGGGTTTGAAAAAATTCGAAATTTTAGGGGGGTTTGGGGGGATCAAATTTATTAAAAAACGACTTCTTCAAAACTACCGAACGGATTGGAATTAAATTTGGTATGTAGCTTCCTCTAGGGCCATAGGCGTTCTATAAGAAAGGGTTTAGAAAAATTCGAAATTTTAGGGGGGTTTGGGGGGGGGAACAAAGTTATTAAAAAACGATTTCTTCAAAACTACCGAACGGATTGGAATGAAATTTGGTATGTAGCTTCCTCTAAGGCCATAGGTGCTTACTAAGAAAGGGTTTGGAGAAATTCGAAATTTTAGGGGGGTTTAGGGGGATCAAAGTTGTTAAATCACGATTTCTTCAAAACTACCGAACGGATTGGAATTAAATTTGGTATGTAGCTTCCTCTAGGGCCATAGGTGCTCACTAAAGAAGGGTTTTAAAAAATGGAAATTTTAGGGGGGTTTGGGGGGATCAAATTTATTAAAAAACGATTTCTTCAAAACTACGGTACGGATTGGCATGAAATTTGGTATGTATAATGTATGGTATAATGTATTGTATAATATATATATGTATAATATATATAATATGGTATATATATAAGCCAAATACCACTCACTGAGTAAACACTTAAAAAGAATACAATTACGTTAAAAAAACTGAAAATACCAACCACCACGGGCAACGCCGTACGGGTCAGCTAGTTTACTATAATTTGTCAAAAGTCTGTGCAATAAGGCCTCAAGTTCTTAGTTAATATGATCACCATATATACAATATGTATTTTATTTGTCATAAGTCAGTGCATATTAGCTGGGTTAATATGATCAGCTTATACACTAACAATATATTATATTCGTCATAAGCCAGTGCAATACCGCCTCAATGTCACCACAACCAATATGGCGTCATCATCTGTCGCAACCCGGTGCAAAAACCCACGAGTCGGAATTCGGTGCATATACGTCATAAAAAACAAGATGGCGTCGTCGCAACTCGGTGCAAAACCATGAAGTCGGTGCATGTTACGTCATCAAAAACAAGATGACGTCGTCATCTGTCGCAACTCGGTGCAAAAAACGTAGTCCCATAAGATCCCATGCTACGGCTATCGGCACGGGGGTCTACTTACTGTTGATCATTGGTGAATCCTCCTAATATGGTTCAAATTAGCCAAATGGTAGCCTAAGGCCTTGTCCTCACTAGCAGATAGAATCTCGCGGTTGTCTATAGACGGTCTCTCGACTTTGTCTCTGGTCAGTTTGTTGGTAGACATGGCTGAGGTAGCTGGTATTGCTGATTGTGTCTTTATTATTATTAGTGACGAAAACAGGAGAATTAGAAAACGTTGGTGGAGCAGTGAGATTTCGGTTTGGGAGTGATTTATCCCTGAAATTAAAAGACGGCTTAGGTTTCCGGAATTTCACCCGTCCAACCCCAGTTTTAGCAGAAATAATAACTGTTTGTAGTCGAACGAAGCACCAAGGGCGCCCATATGATATTTTCTGGGGGGGTTAACCCGGAGTTTGAGGATTAAGGAGTACCCTCCCCCTTCTTCGGTAAAAGGGGTCCAGGGAAATTGTTGACCTCCCCCAGAAAACTTTTAAAGTTTTGGAAGCCAATTTGGCAGTTTAGGTGAAATATTAACACACACAGCATTGAGTCTGTACCTTTACACCGTCAAAGAATACACAAAACTATAAAAAGCCTAGAGGCCGCACCAAGTAGCGACTCTTGTAAAAAAATAAAATAAATATAATTGAAATCAAATGGCACATATCATTTAAAACATATTTTAGTGCTTATCTCTTAAATGAAATATACCTGACTATAATTAATAATATACATATTTTCCTTTCCCCGGGAGGAGGAGGGCATGGCCCCCTCTACCCATAGGTATGAGCGCCCATATGAAGCACTCTTGACGGAAGTTGCCCAGCTTTTCTTGGCCAAATCTTTTTATGTTCACGCAGGAAAATTGTTTATAGATTGTGATTTTTTTTCTAAGTTGCTCACCGACACTTCGTATTTCCGAGCCAGATCGTCGATCGTAAGTTTTTTTTTGTAACGTCCCATAAACACATTGATCTTTGGTAATCTTCAATAAATAATAACTTTTTAGCGTTAGGCCACATTTTGTAACTAAAACCGTAAAACTTCTGCACTCAAGGGTTTCAAGACAGAGACTGTCCTCAACACGTCCCCTCTACGACTTATTGCGCATCATTGTCTGCAGATTGTCTTAGGTCTCCCATTTCGTAGATTTTGGTCTCCGAACGGTCTCTAGACATGGTATTTGTCTTCCATTTGTCTCAGCAACCGTTTAGAAACAATCGGGAGACATTGTCTTTAGGCCAAAATCGCTAGACATTTTCTCCTAGTGTGGACAAGGCCTAAAGACAGGGGCGGCCGCCCAGGGCTCTGCGCCAAATAAAAACGAAATAAATGACTTATACAATACAGACGAATTCTTATTTTACATTGAATATTGCCCGCACGGAATCGTGGCGTGTACAATTATTAAATAATGTAATTATAAAATACAAACCAATTTAGTTTACATGGTAGAACCTAAAAACTAATTGTCTGATCGCGAGGCCCCACGCTATATACAAATTAAATAAATGAGTTATAAAATACAGATGCATTTTTAGTTGATATTTTAGATTGCTTGCCGGCTTGTATAAAATGAAATGAGTTAAGATCGCGATTAGCAAGAAATAGAGAAACGATTTTTTTTCTCGCGTTCTTCCCGCCATCTCTGTTGGCAGACAAGCAGATGAGTAAAACGGCAGACAGTGCGCGCAACATAAACTAAAGGCCTTTTCACACCGCGGTCACACTATGTGACGTCACGTGACAGGTTTTTCAAAAGATCTGATTCCATAGTTTCAAATGGTGCAATTCACACCGACCTCGCAGAGCCCCACAGACGCTGCAGACGTCGACAGACGAATCTGCGAGATCGCTCCGTTAGCGATCTTTTCAAACATCCGTCGACGTCTGTGGCCTCGCGCTTGCGCACATGACCACACTCTGTCGCGTAGTTTCGTTAACTCGTTACAAGTTGCTGTATTCCTAGTTTTTTCGTTATTTGTTATGGAGCAGTTAATCGACATTGTCAGAACCCGTCCAGTGCTGTGAAATGTAGATTTGGAGGAATTCATAAACAGCCATTTCAAGGGCGTCGCATGGAGCGAAATAGCTGAGACAAAATATTAAGTGGTTCTTTTTTGTACTTGTTTAAGCTAAAAAAACTTTTTCATCATACTGTATCGAAAATAGTCACTTTCAATACCAGCTTTGAGTATTGAAAAAAGCGTTTTCTCGGTCTAGATCTGCAAAATCAACTGGAGATTTTTGCCGATCTCTAATAAATTAGTTATAAATTATAACACCAGTAGCGCTGTCAATAATAATTATGATTTTAAATGTCGTCTTATTAGTTTATTAGATATAATAACGATTTTAACAAAGAAACAAAAGTGAGAAACAATACAAACTACATTTTGAAGCTATTTACAAGTATTAAATAAATAAACTTTTAACTTATTATTTAAGAAAGTACGTTTATTCATGTATCAATATCGGTAGTAGTGTATTTCGTCTATTAATATTACTCGATGATTTGATATCAGCTGTTTTAATTAATTTAGTGAAGTTCAAGAATGAATTGTTGCCATATAATGTTTGCGGCTATTATCGGTTGAAAGCGGTAACATGTAATAAGGACAGAATAAAACAGCTAAGACAAGATAAAATTTTCCTTAAAAATCAATGCCAATACATTCTTAGAATCAAGGAAGGTTTTTATTTGTACCGCTATTGATATTAAAACCACCTTTATCTCAATAATTTAGTTAGTGCAGTAAACGTAAACTATGTTGTCATTGTACCTACTTCAGGAATGTTACTGAGAAAAGATAGGTTATTTTGAAAAAATAAGTATTAAATTTATTATTAATCACAGTGTAAAGTATCGTTCATCAAACGGGCCAAAAGTGGCTATTCGATCCTCGCTCATTTTCGCTCAGTTAAATTTGAGCTCGTATCGAAAAGCGTCACTTTCGGTCCTAGTGATGAAATATACTATTGTATAGGCAGCAATGTAATATTTATTTGATTTCATCATGGTATGTTGCCATGTTTTTACCTGTTTCAACCGTAGACAGCAATTGAACTGACTTGACAGAGCTGAAACGAAGTCCCAATACCTGAGACAGACGTCTGTGGCGGTGTGAATTGCACATCTGTCACGTGACATAGTGTGACCGCGGTATGAAAAGGTTTTAAACGAACCATAATCATTTCCCTAATGCTGTTACTTTGTCAAAACTAAAACCCCGGTCCGGTTTTATTTAGGCTACTATTTGACATCATTTGGAAAAATACAAATGTGTATACTAACTATTTTACTAACTATTATTAATTTGCTTATTAAAATCCTAATATTAATACAGCTTAAAAAATCGATTTTACTCTAGTATTTACTATATAATATAACCTTAATTTTTCTTTGTATGATCTGTAATGTTTATTTTGTTTTTAGACATTAAAACATTCCTTGTTTTTATTTGGTTATTTTCTTAATTCCTAATTGTTTAATATTTACGAAATAGTTTTGTAATACAAATAAATAGTTATTATTTAAATATTGTATACAAATTTACTTTTGAAAAAATCGAAAAAATCGTTAGTAAAGTGCAAAATTGTAGGCTGAATACATGAGTTTTAAAAGTAAATTTACATCGCTTGGTAGCATAAATTGTTTCCGAAAAACCTTTCCATACTCCTGAACCTCTCCCACCCTATCCAATAGGTGCCCGAAATATCGTGTCGTCCCCGCAAGGCAGGCAACGCAGGCATCGGACGGTTCGGAATTTTTTTACGTCTGCGCTCACAGGATTTGGAAGTTCGGCTTCCCAGCTCAGAGCACTAAATAAGAATAGAGTGGGCATGCAGGCATGATAGTTGCTTGCTGACAGATGAAGAAGAGAAAAAACAGAAAGGGGCACGAAAACGGCCAATTTGGGTTCACCAAATCAATCAGAAGTTTGGAGAATGTCACACATTATTTCCTGATCTGATTAAATGATGACGCCAGATTGTTTCAATACTTCCCGTATGACTAATTCCCTGTTTTTTGAATTGCTGAACATCTTGGGACTACATACAGAGGCAAAATACTACATACAGACGTGCAATTGATCCTCAAGAATGAGGATGAATTGATTGAGGAAGCCTTGGATCACGATCAATCCATCATGCTTGAGAGAAGGCGAACAAATGAAATTAATCCACTTCCGCTCCGTACGGAGTGAAGCTGAGTGCGCTCACTGTTCGGAATTCCCAAGGTCGTCGGTCGCTCCGTACGCATGAATCGGATGCACTCTCATTAGAAACAGTGAATTTTGAGTAAAGCACCCCTTGTGCTAATGTACTAAAGTGTTATTTGCTAAAGTAAGGTTATCCTTAACTTCAGGCTACTTTTTTATTATTCTTGCATTTCTGTAGCCGTAGGTCAGCTGAGGGTCGAATAGCAAATTTGCGCCAAAAATGTAATACCCTACGCACTTTATAATTTGTGAATTATATATTAGATAAAATTAGGCCTCATTTTCTGCATGTTTTGGAAACATATTTTGTGTTTTCGTGGTATAGGCTAAATGGCTAAAGTTTAGAATACGCCTTCTTACCATATTTTTTAGTTTTTAAAAGAGATTTTTTCCCTACTTAATAAATAATGTATATATTACATTTTTTTTGTATACTGTATTTATAACAAGATTGAGGCCTCTTTTTGGTTCCTTTTTGCAAACATATTCTTTGTGCAAACAAAATCAAATAGGCTACACAGAAATGTTCTCTGTACTTTTCCGAACACGAAAATGTATGTCAAACTTCGTTGGATTCTCGGAAATTAAAGATAGGAGAAGATGTTTATTTCCCTTGCTCCATCGTTTCCTCAATTTCTTCCGAATTCTTTTCATGGATTCGAAATTATTATTATTTTCCATCGCAAAGAAACAGGTTAGACACAATTATGACAAAAAACCTGCTGTTGATTCAAGCTGAAACGTCAAATTACTTTCCCCAAGAGTTTTACGACGTTAACACTGGTTTAGCAGGCCCCAGACCATGCTAAAGTCGAGTGTGCTATCGACTCTAAATAGCACAGTTCTGTCAAACGAGTTTCTCGATTTTAACACACTTAACACGTTTAACATACTAAGCACAGGTTGCATGAATAATAAAAGCCGATCCGTCCGATGACAAGATCGGGCCTTCCTTAATTTTGAAATGGATGTATTCTGAAATTTTACCATATGGGTTTTTTTTAACCTATTAATACTACTCCTTCAAAAACACATGTAGTCCGTATTTTGAATGTTGTCTTTTCACCGACACAAAATATTTTGAACTTTTACTTCGGTATTTTTTTTCAAATTTCGATTATAGCTTCAACCCTTAGAATTTACTATAAAACTCTATTTTTAAGGGTTCGTTTGCGCCACAAAATTTCATAAAATGGGGACAGAATTAAAAATTAATTGTATTTGATTTTGACGAAATGCTTCGCTATTGCTTGATTTAATTTAAAGGGTAGTTATTCCATTTCATTACTTTGACTTAAGTGATGGAATTGCAAAATGGTTTTTATGCCACTTAAGAATACAAATTTAGATTTATAAGTTTGTAAACCTTTTACTTGCTTTTACCTAATCTAATAAAACTGATAGTTGTTAAGAATTGTAAAAACCCTGATTCTAAATTAGCCCAATTGGCTGCAAATACACGTATTTTGGTTCATTGTAGGCCTAACCTAAAATTATATTAAGTTTTTGATAAAAATCAGCTGTTTTATATATAATACGCAACAACCGATGTTTGATTGAATTAAAATATAGTAAGCATTTTTAGTTGAGTTTTGTTTTTGTTTGCTTTAAGTTAGTCAATCTAACCTAAAACAGCTGTTGGTTTTGAAGAATAATAAACTGATTATAAATGCTAAGTAAAGTTGCTATGGTAAAAAACATGTGTTGTTAAGGTTTTTATACAAACTGCTGTTTTTTGTGCACTAGGTCTTGAGTCCATACAAAGAGGCTGTTTAGTTTTGTCCAAATTTAAAACTTTTTCGGGAAACTTTTCAAATTTTTCTTTACATAAAAACCTATAAAGTTATAGTTCGGACTATTACGAACATTTTAAAACAAAAAATAGCCAAATTGGTCCAGCCGTTCTCAAGTGATGCGCTTATAAAGGAACAGCAATTCATTTTTATTATGTATATGAAGCGAATTGATGTGGTTTAGGCCACTAAATACAAATCAATAAAACACAAGAAAGTACAACAATAACGTGGTGTGTGTTCTTAAAAGTTTTAATATGTTTGATCTTTGTTTCGCCATTCTACTGATCTAAAAGATATTAAAGTAACCATGTTGTGTGCATTGTTTCAGGGAAACATAAAAGTGCTGTGGAATTGTTACAAGAAACAAAATGTTTGTACGTGAAATCCGAAACTGTTTTGGATCACCACCAACAGCTCAAATCTCCTTTGCCTTCGGAGCCTGAGTTCTTACATTCTAGTTTTGTCAAACGTAAGTATAGTGATTATATCAATATGTGGGATTGTTCATCAATCAAATATAACACAGATTTGACAAAATTACTTTAACAAATTTTGTTCTTCATTTAACTCTTATTCATTGAAGAAAACTGTTAAAACTGTTTTAGTAGTTTTAAATGTTGTTGTATTCACTCAAGAATAACCAAACCTGTTGATATATCAAAAACCGGTTATCATGACAATTAGTAATTTAATGATTTGTTTTAGTATAAGTAGGGTATATACAACTTTACTAAATCATTTTAAATAACCTGAAGATATTTTAATAATAACTAGGGGAGACCCTGCGTGCTCAGCACGCCAACCCCCGATGGAACCTTCTAAAACATATGGTTTATTTACAATAAAGGTGTAGGATTATGTAATAAATAGCCTCAAAACTAATATGGTAAATAATGTTAAATTTCCAAATCAAATTATTTCGTATATTTTATAACAGTGTATCTATACTTAGTGACTTCAAAGGTTGTACGGTATATAAAAGAAGTTCAGAGCTTACGTAGGGGAAAAGAGCTCTTTACTTAGCGCATTTTTGCAGACATAAGGCCTAGCGCATTCGATTCCTGACGTCAAAAAACCCCTATATGCAAATTTTCATCCAAATCGTTAGAGCCGTTAGCGAGATCCCCGAAATAAATTTATATACAAGGATTGCTAAATTATTAATAAGATTAGGTTCAATGTAAGATTTTGTGTGTGTACTAAAACAATAAACGGTACCAGGAACTGGCACATACTTTCTCACAAACATGTTTAAATTACTATTCACTGTGACTTCATAATTAATGTAGGAGGTGTAGGAGAGGTGATATTAAAGTAGGAGATTAACTAATAATTATTATTATTATTAGCTAGAGAGAAAACTGTTCGATCGATTCCGAACAAATTTGCACCAAACACGTCAATTAGGCCTGTATAGATGCTCGAAAAAAGGTTTAGAAAAATTTTGAAAACAATCCCATTTTCGGCCAAAAACCCTAAAAAATCAGTTATTATTATTATTAGCTAAACGATAATTTTTAGAAAGATGCTGTTTTTGCATTTGGTAGGGTACATTAAGGGCTACAAATAAGTCAAATTTGATCAAAATCGTTAGAGCCGTTAAAAAAAAAAGTAATAACTGATTTTTTGGGGGTTTTTTGGCCAAAAAGCGGGTTGGTTTTCAAAACCTTTTTCGTGCATCTATTCAGGCCTAATTGACATGTTTGGTGAAAATTTGTTCGAAATCAATCGAATAGTTTTCTCTCTAGCTTTTTATACATACAGACAGACATATACAGAGAGACATTTTGTCAAAACCACTTTTTTGAACTCAGGAGGTCCCAAAACGGAGATTTCCACAAAAATCTCAACATTGATTTTTTTTGCGATCACTATACTTTTTCTATACTATAGTATAGTGACAGAAATAAAAAAAGGAATGTGTAAATAAGTGGTACACCATGTTTGACGTTTTCTAGTAATAATATAACAATTTTAAGTAAGCAAATGTATACTACAGTTAAAATAATTTAAATGATATTAAATTTATGGAGGTTAATTTGATAGCGTTTGTGACATAACAAGTCACATGGTCGACTGATGGGAAAGGCTAGCTTTCTATTGGTTGATGAGTAATATGATCTTTGTGTTGTTCAGTCAACCAAAGATGGTAGTACTGAGTTCCAGGAATCCAGTCAAACTATCATCAATCTTTTAGACCTTGTCCACACTAAAACACAAAGTCTCGCGATTGTCTATAGACTGTCTTTTGTCTCGTGTCTCAATGCTTAGACTCAAATGTTTGTCTCTGGCTAGTTTGTTGGTAGACATGGATGAGGTAGCTGCTATTCCTGCTTGTGCCGTTATTATTATTCGTGATGAAAGCAGGGGAAAAAGAAAATGTTGGTGGAGGCGTGAGATTTTTGCGGACGGACCTCGGTTTGGGAGTGATTTTTTATTATTAAACCTGAAATTAGAAGATGGCTTAGGTTTCCGGAATTTCCCCCATTCAACCCCGAGTGACTTTGAGGAATTGCTATAGGTGAAAAGATTCAGAAGTAAGAAAATAGATTCAGAGAAACTATCCCAGCATCTCTCTAGATTGTGTAATGTTTTTCTAAGTCGCTCTACGACACTTCGTATTTCCGAGCCAGATCTTCGATCATAAGTTTTTTTTGTTCGGGTTTCTATAATCAGAGGATGTAATGTCCCAAAAACACATTCACTTTTGGTAATCTTCAATAAATAATAAAACTTTTTTGTTAGGCCAAGTTTTGTAACTAAAAATGTAAAACTTCTACACTCAAGGGTTCCGAGACAGAGACTGTCCTCGACATTTCTACACTACTCACAACACTGTATACCGATTGTCTCAGGTCTCCCATTTCTGTCGGGAGACGAAAACTCTTCGATTTTGGTCTCCGAACGGTTTTCAGACATGGTGTTGCCTCCCGATTGTTTAGAGAGTACCTGGAGACCGAGCTAAAGCTCGATTATAAGCAGGGCTATGATTTCAATAATTTGGATTATTGAGTTTTGAGGTTAGGCCTATAACATTAAACAACTAAATAAAGGGTATATACAACATTAGGCTTACCTGTAATAAAAATACAGTTTAAAGGATTAACCACAATCTCAACGCTATGCCTCAGAAATAAGTCAGGCCTAAATTAAAGTATTATTTCAATATCGATTTATTCCTAGGGCCTAGTTCGCTCACGTCAATAACTACTTTTATTGCTAATTTCCGTGAACATCGTTTAGGTTTGGCCTATAACATTAAACAACTAAATAAAGGGTATGTTTATTATGTATTCGTTGCCATGGTAACTATAAATAGATACAACATTTTAGGCTTACCTCTAATAAAATATACAGTTTAAAAGAAAGCAGATGATTATTGTAATGGCATTGAAAACATTTGCATCAGCTGTGCTTTGTATTGTTTAAAATGGACAAATTTCACTTTTTAATTTAATAAAAAGACGTAGAAAACGAATTTTCCCAGACTGGTGACCATTTCCAATCGATTTCTCTTGGCCAAAAGCCTAATATAAAATAAAAAAATAAAAAATCCTTAGACGGAGATTCCAGATCCATTTAGCAGACAAACAATTATCTCTCGCTTTAGAAGATAAGATAATCGAGAGACATTGTCTTTAGACCAAAATCGCTAGACATTGACTCCTAGTGTGGACAAAGCCTTAGTAAGAGAAACTGAGGGACGTTTTACCAGTAAAATTAGGATCATCTGGCATATTACCAGTACTGTACCAGTTCTACTGTCAGATTTTATAACACAGACCCCTGTTGTTGCAATAATATGAGAGGCTTCCAAATAATGCAACAAAAATACAAATCACAGCTGTTTTTAAAGTTTAAAATATCAAAAGATAACTTCATTATTTGTTTCATTAATATTGTTCACTATTCAAGAAAACAAAACATTTGAAGTTTTTAACACGATTTAAATGCATTTTAAATTATTAATAATTCGACCAGGCAGCTGAACCGCTGACAAGAGTTGAGCGAGTTTTCAAAATTAAGTCTATATGTTTTAGGGTTTCAACCAACTATTTGGGAAATTGATCTATTCACGAAGGCGCTGAATGGCTGCCTTTGTGTACGAAATATATTTGTAGAATTTGTTCGCACCAGCCTTTAGCTCCTTTGTTCCACTCTCAGCGGAAAAACTCGCTTTGTAAGTTTGCACCTTGAACTTGTGGCCGCGGATGGTCTGCTTCGCTTCGTTCACAATGTACAAACTCGGCCATTCGCCTCGGATGAGAAGATGCCGTCACGGTAAAGTCCCCCACATGGATTTGAACTGGGTCCTTTAATGGTATTTTACGTTTTGATCGATTTTGGGGGAACCAAGCGAGCCATAAGGTGATGTAAAAAAACAAAACTTGCAGAATAATATCCTACACTAATTTTTTTAGATTTAACTCCAAAAAAAGTTTCATTCTAGTTCGAAAATAGTTACTTTTGGTCAAAAAACGTGCTTCCAGTTGTTGGATTTTTTTGGCTAACGAACTCGTCCGAACCATCGTGTGTACCAAATCTGACTTAAAATGTGGCAGTTAGAGTGCGAACACAAATATACAAAATTTTTAATGACACCCCAAATCGTGATCTGGACACCATGATCAGTGCTAATTTACTACTCCCGACCTTTGGTCTTGGCATAAGGGTCACTGCAATAGCTCATTTTTCTAAAGGTAATTCACTAATAACAGGCGAAATTAATATTTTTATCTGAATAAATACGGATCAAGATTTTTCATTCCAAAGATTTAGGCCTAATTTATATTTTGTTACTGTGTGTCTTCCACAGCTTTATAAATTAAAGGGTCTAAAATTGCTAAAATTAAAATCAGATCATAGCTTTACTACTTTAACTTGATTCGCTACATGAAATACTTAAGCCAACAAGAACTATCATTTGCTAAGATCATCTACACTATAAGCAGCTTTTGGTTCGGAAAGTTGGTGTAGCACAAACTACTGAGGGTGGAAGGTTTTTTGTTTGGTTTTGCTCTTTAACAACAGCAAGACTGGAAAACAATATCTTACCAGACTATCTTATAGCAGAGATGTCAATAGCAGAGATAACAATTGTCATCTCTGACAATTGAAGTAGTATTAAGATCTATATCAGACTAATCGTAGAAAAAAGCAAACAAGATGGAACATCCATACACCAAAACTATTATTAAATCCCACTTAAAGAAGTGTTTTCTCTTGGCCTGTTGGTGGCAGAACCATTAAAATTGGGTAGTTATCCTAATTATATTGATTCCTTGGTATAGTTTGATAGAACCCGTAAAAAGATAACAAGGTAAGAGTATTTGGTTTTTCTTTGAGCCTAACACCAACTCTTAAGCCGTGCGCATACACAGATGATATTGAGTTTCAGATGCAAAGAGATTAAAGGATTTTTCATTTGATATAAAACAATTTAGTCAGTTTGATACATTTATTTTATTATAAAACTATTGTTTTTTGTAACGCTGCAGATGTGAGAGGACCTCCAGTACCACCAAAGAGCCCACATCTGGTGTCATCGTCCTTAAGGAGATCTTACAATTCTACCAACTCCAGTGCTGATCAGTTGCAGACAAAGTTACGCAGGTTGTTGAATGCTGATTCTAAGGAAAATCTGCTTGAGGTTAGTCATATCTGCAGAGAAATTAATTTAGCTTTATTGTAGAAAATAAAAATTAAAGAAGTACCTTTTTACACGTGTGTTTTTACGGTGTCAAACCATGGATAGTCAGGATCATTTAAAATAAAATGATATTAAGAATGATGTTTATTCTGTGATCTTTTCATCATAAGGATAATCATTCCCAAATCATCTTTTAATGACCAAAATGATGAATATACATTATAACGGGAGGTGCAAAAATGGTAATTTTTTAAAATAAATAAAACTTCTAAGATTGTTAGCATAATTTTTTAAATTTACAGAATGCTGTAGTTTTCCCAATCTTAAACATATTGTTAAAAATGCATGTAGGCCTACTGAAAATTAAGCGTAAAATGGAGGGTTGGATTTGAAGTGCTTAGTAGTGGAGGAGGAAGGTTAGTGACCATCGGTGGCTATCTGTGAATCAATCACAGTCTGCCTAGTAATGGTGCGGTGGAACGTTGAACACCACGTTTTCGCTGTGTAACGACTGTTCCACCAACATTTCAATGTGGCACATTATGTGCTGATCTCTGATCCCAGATCGATACCTCGTTGGATGATTACATTCAGTTGTGGACAACTATCAGAGTTCCCTACATTGACTCCAGATAACATCGATAATGTTAGAGCATCAGTTTTTCACCGTTCTAGTTGTTGCAACTTCGGTTCTTAGCCACCACTTTTACAGTGCATTTTACACAGTATGTTAAAGTTTTATTGGTACAAAATAATAGTTTCACAAAAGCTTCATGAACGGGATTTTTAGGAGCGCAAACTCTTTTATGAAAAAATCCTGGAATTGTTGTAATCTGATGGTGTTGTGTTTATAATGTCAGATGAGGTTCATTTCCATTTGGACGGTTACACGACCAAGTAAAACTGCAGGCTTTCTTCACAGTGCTAAAGTGTCTGTTTAGTGTGGACTATCCAAACTGGGGATTGTTGGTCCATATGTTTTTGAAGAGAACTACAGTCACTGTTAACTCAGAGTGTTATTTTAACATGCCCCGCGAATTTTTGAAACTACAACTGGAAGATTTAAACGTTGACATAGAATAATTGTGGTTTCAGCAGGATGGTGTCCCCACACAGCGAGAGACTCTATGCTTGTTGTGAAACAGATGTTTCCCCATCACAACATCTCACGCTTTGGTGACATCCACTGGCCCGCTCAATCACCTGATCTGTTAAAGTGTGATTTTTTTTTTGGGTACCTTAAGTCAAAATTGTAGGTACACAATCCTCGATCACTAACAGATCTAAAAGAAGCCATTGATACAGAAACAGCAGGAAAATAAACTGTAGTGAAAGGGATGGAGAACTTTGAAGAAACAATATTGATCTGCTTACATGATGTGTCTTCTTCCAAAAGTGATTTTACGTACATAAACGTTATTATTTTGTATATTTTTAACTACATGTTTGAGATTGGGTAAACTACTGAATTCATAAGTAAATTAAAAAAACTTTATTTTAACAATCTTAGAAGTTTTATTTATTTAAAATATGACCATTCTTTTTGCGCTACCCATTATGTAGAAATTTAAGCACAATAACAAACAACACAACCCAGCTATACTTTCAAAGAACATCTGATATATGTTATGCAGAATATACGTTTCATTTATCGAGCCCCAATAATTCTGAATTAATGTAGTCTTTATCCCATTTGGATCTGTAAAAAAATCTCAGAATGCCTTTTATACTATTTTTGTCTAGTTTTTTTTAAGTGAATAAAAAAAATGATTATTTATTTTAAAGTGATTATTACAACCAACTTTATGAGGAATCTATTTATCCAAAACTAGAGGGCTTTACTCTCCAACCCTGTGTTGTCTTAAGGCAAAGCAAAAATATCCCAATAGACTAAAAAAATTTTCATTTCTACCTCTCAGTTTAACTGCACATTTTAATATTCTGTATAGGGCAATGCGATTCCATTGTGTGCAGAATAGAATTTTGTACCTATACATTTCTTCTCAAATCAATTGCACAATCTAATTCCAAGTTTCTCAAAATCCCTTTGAATACAAACGAACCAATGTCCTGGTTTTGTTGTTAAAAAGTATAGCCACACAAACTACACTAAATTGAAGTGCGAGCTAACCGGGCATTCACGGTCAGCTTGAACTCCAGTTGGTGGAAGACTCATATTCAATGGAGGTGGCATGCCGAACTAACTTTATTTTTGTGTTAGTCAAAAATTTAACCATCATAGAAAATGCCTGAATCGTCTGACGACATTGACAGTTTAAGTACTTCATAAGATTCTTTATTTTCAGGACACAAACACAACAGACATAAAAAAATCGCCTCGATGGTATCGCAGGTGCAACTCACAGAGTCATGACAAAACCTTAACTAGTGCTCAAATGTGCCCTGTGCATCACAAGTCCTTGCCTGACCTGCACTCTGGTGTGTCTTCTAGTAGTGATTCTAGTGAACCTGCAAGCTGTGAATATACCCTCTATTCAAACAGGTAAGTTGTATGATACAATAGTGCTGATGATTAGGTTTCTGCACTTTCTGGTCTGTGACATGTGTTTGTTTGAGATTAGCAAATACTCTAGGAAAAATGTGGTGGTTATGAGAACTTAACAAATTACTTCTAAAATCTGAAGGTAGCCCTGTATAGCTGAGGGGTTAGTGTACATGACTCCAAAACATTAGGCCTCCGGTTTGAAATGGGTGAAGACCTGATGTTTTTGTTGTCGGAAAGTGATGATACCATTGTTTATATCAAAACCACAAAACATTTTATTATTAAATACGGCACAAGGTTTAAAGTTTTAGAGAAATCTAAAGTAAGTGTTGTATTTATTTGTATAAATCGAATAATTCAAAAATTAAATTATTAATATGGTTTCCATTCTGGTAAAATAAATTAATAAATCACATTTTTTACACGACGTGATCTATCATGAAAAAAAATGCAAAATTGCACACAAAATCTTTCAGTTATTCCCACAGTCTCAAATATATACAAATTTGTTTTTAATAAATAAAAGCTCTTTGCGAGTAATTTTTATTTACTCAAAGGGAAAATGATTTTTCATCTTTACAAAAAACAGTAGGCCTACCTAAAAATGTGTAAATAAATTTCAAAACTTTTAGAAATAATTTTAAGAGTTTTTTTACAGGTCAGTGTTTCGATTGTTTTAAATCATCGCATTGACGTGCCTCAAAATAATGAAAAAAATATACATTATGAAGAAACAGTTTACTGTAAAATTAACACATAGAGGCCTCTACTACAAATTCAGTATATATATTTTTTAAAATTAAAAGTTAAGTAATTACCTACATGTACATGTTTTATCAGTCATCGGTCACACTAATGCATTTGTGTTATTTAAAATAACACAAATTTACTGTGTTAACACACGGTAATGTTAAAAATGTAAGGTGTTCATAATTTTATTTGTAAAAAAAATGTTGAAATCATAAAAATACGGATTCAGCTCTTCAACATTTCCCAGGTTTGATCTTTTAGTTTGCCCTAAAAACTTAATCTATAGTGTGCATACCTATTTTAAGTGTTTTATTTACTGTCAAATTTTCTTTTCTTCTAATGTATATGCAGTACAACCTTGCTCAACCAACCCTCGATAGTCCGGCACCTCCTGTAATGCGGCCCGATTCTTAAAATAAAAATGAACTGGAAAACTTAATTTCATTTTAGCAAAAATAAAACGACTTTGTGCTATCATAGTTAAAACTAAGTATGTTGTACATACCTACGTATTAAAACACATTATTGTGTACTGTATGTAAACACAACAGAAGTTTTGTTTTATCTTATGTTGTATAATATCCAGGCGCAACTGCAAGTAATTTTTATTGCCTTAATTATTTTTAATGCCTAAGTTTAGCCTACACTTGCTCAATCAATTTACTATACGAATGATTTGCTATTTCGTCTGTGAAGCATCATTTTAAATAAACTTTCGGTGGTCCGCTTTTTCCTAAATCCAGCCTATTTGCAGAAACATTTAGCCGGACTAGCGATGTTGTACCGTATGTCTTAAGTTTTAGATAATTGCATGCTGATAGTTTTACTTTGTTACTTCTAGAATAATCTTTTGTGTCAGTATTATTTCTCTTTAACATACGAAATAATTAATTGAAAGTTTTAGATTAACTTGCCTAAGATTCATTTACAGCAACCTAAGAAATTTATTTAAATCTGACTGTCTTGAATAAAAAAGATTAATTTTGGTTATATTTTCTAGCAATTTCGTAGCATTAAAGTATTACAAGATAATGTGCTTAGTGGTTGTACAAATATTTATATAGTGGAGCAGAGTAATGCAGTGGAAGTGTGCTGGTCCAGTCTGCTACGGTAGGTTCCCCCAACACAGTTGGGTAGGTTCGAGCCTAAATACAAGCGTTTAGTTTACTTTCCCAATAAGCTGCTCCCTATTTTCATTAGTCCAACTTGCAAAAAGTTGAGGCCAGAAAAATATGTACAAATATTCAAATGTTTAGTAAACATAATTGTGTTTCAGAAAGAGCAGTTCGCCCAGACAAAGTACCGGTGATGCTTTGAGCTTAAATTCTTCCCGAAGTAGATCTCGTCATTCTCGTAGTCATTCTTATGTAAGTATTCACAATAAAATTTTTGAACATTTTATTTTATATACTTTAGCCTGAATTAACAATGCCTTGTAGACTTTCTCTATTAAACAAAATTATTATAATTTTCTACAAAATAATTTTTCAGGATAATATTTTTTTTGCCATACTTGCAGATTATAAATGATTTTGTTTTGTGATGCGATTTTTCTTTCCATAGCTTAAGAAACAAATCAAAATTTAACACTTTCACAGCACTGAGCATGGTTAAACCCTCAAAACGTGTTCTTCCCTGTGACTGAGCGTGGTTAAACCCGCAAAA
>JAGFPH010011317.1:7703-25377 GCA_018207615.1 Philaenus spumarius
AAAAGCATCAAACTCGCGACCGTCACCGCTCGAGATATAGTATGTATGTATATATATATATATATGATATTTGTGTTATATGTATATTAAATACCAAAGTCAGCAAAGTCATTAATGTTTTAAATTATTTTAGTTGAAGAAAAAAGCCTGATACGTCCTTGCTTTGGTTAAAAAAGAAATGTTTCTTTCTTGGTTTCATAAATCTACTATAAAGAATATTTACATATGTATACAAATAAATATATGTATATTTTACTATCCTTTATTTAATTTAGTATTTAACTATAGACAATCATTTTAATGTTATTTTTTAGATTTTATTTTAAATGGGTCAAGGTAAAAAAAATTCTCAAATTTCAGATTAAACCAATATAACCAACGATTTATATTCATGACAGTTTTCACTTCTGATGGCAGTCCCACGACTGTTTTCTTTTTTTTTATAAAAATTACGGTTTTCGTGGAATTTAACATCAAAGACTTTAAATAGCCGACATCTTGAAACTTTTAAGATATCGTAACGAAATTTTATACACTTGTTTGACCTACCAAGGTACACGTTCGTGCCAAATTTGAAGTTTCTATCTAAAATAGTACAAGGCTATAAAATAATATGTAAAAAAACAAACAGACGGACAGACAGAAAACTAGGCATGTCAGACCCATATTTATATGAGGTTTTTTAATTGTCTTGACCTAAGGAACAAATACACAAAAATTTTCCAGGGAGTTTGTAAAAACCCTGTATACAGGGTGTCCCATAAGTAAAATGAAAAACTTCGGGGAATGGTTTTATGGGTAAAAATAAGAAAAAAAAGTTCATATAAACACAGACGCGAAAACGCTTCGTTTTCTAGATATCCGCCATTTTGTTTTTGTACAATATAATTCTTATCTAGAGAACAGTTTGACTGATTGAGCTCAAACTTGGCATGAAGTTTAACCTAACAATGATACGTCTCAAGAAAAATAAACAATAGAATCCAATCATGCGTTTCAAAATGGCGGCTATTTGAAAATTTCAAACCTAAATTACTCAAAAACCGTACATTTTAACAAAAACTGTCACGATACCTTTTTTGTAGCCCTTTTGATTTCCTATCGGTTGGTGTAACTGTCAAATCAATCGGATGAAGGGTAACAGTTAAGTTATGTGTAAAATTGGTCTGTTCAACCCGGCATCCTATACCAACACAGTAAATACTACAATATTGTATGTGTATATTTGCTGTCGTTATCTTGCTATTATTCTTCTTCCGATTGTTTTGACAGTTACACCATCCGAAAGGGAATCAAAAGGGCTGCAAATAAGGTGTTTTGACATTACGGTTTTTGAGTAATTTATGTTTGAAATTTTCAAACAGAATCCATTTTGAAACCCATGATTGGATTTAATCACTTATTTTTTCTTGAGATATGTCATTGTTAGGTTAAACGTCATGCCAGGTTTGAACTCAATCAGTCGAACGGTTCTCTAGACAAGAATTATGTTGTACAAAAAACAAAATGGCGGATATTTAGAAAACGAAGCGTTTTCAGGTCTGTGTTTATATGAACTTTGTTTCTTATTTTGACCCATAGAATTATTCCCCGGAGTTTCTCACTTTACTTATGGGTCACCCTATACTTGTAAACGAAAACACTTTTAAATCCAAACGGTTTATGTTTGTTACGACGATCCACTGCTCTATTTTGTATGCAAATGATCTTGTACGTTCAACTAGCTCAGGTGAAAGTAGTTTGACACTCTAAGAAATTGCTCCAACAGTTTTATAGGCTCCGTACGAACTCACATTACACGCATCAGTCAGGTGGATAAAGTGACGAACATTTTGACGCGGTTTTTATATCGCGAAAACGACGCCAATATTTCAGCTCCGTCAAAGTTGGCAGTGTTTTATGGTGACGATTCCAGGAAACATTTCAGCAGAGACGTGGACAAACAGTGTTACAGGAATATTAATGACGGCGCGGCAACGCTGTGCGATACGCCGGAGACAGACGGTTGCGTCTATTTTACGTCGAGTTACGTGTACAACGTAGCTTCCGAGAAATAAATGTAGTTGAATTGAATAATTGAAGGCGACGTAGTTGTTTTTGAAAGGGCTGATATGTGCGACTATGGGGTAGTTGGAGCGATGGGACAGTTTTAGTTTCAACATGTTATTCTGTCCTTGTGTCACAGTTCCTACGTTTTAGCATCTATTGTAAAACCAAGCGAAGCGAAGTCTCGTTTTAGCTCGATCGTTCGGCATTTCGTCTGTGTGTGTGTCTGTCTGTCTCACGATTAAGGCCAAACGCCTTGACCGATTGTGATGATTTTTTGCATGAATGTTCCTTATTCCTAGGCCGAGCAATGTATATATACGGTTTTTTCCATTTTTCATTTTTAACCCCTTAAATAAAATAAAAATGTCGGCCGCACAGTTTCTCTCAGTGTAAGCTTTTTTCCAAAGCCAGTTCGTGGCTTAACCGTACGACGAATTTAAAAATTCGAATTGATAGTAGCAAATTCGATTTTCAACAAAATTGTATTCTTGATTGTTTTCCGTATCTCTAACGGTAAGCTCACAAAATGGCCGTAAACTTCAAATTTGTTAAAAATCGTCCAAGTTTTTTGCATTTTGACCATGTTTTTGTACGTTTATTCTAAACCAATTCAAAAGTGTTCCGTAGTTTTTTTGTAGATAAAGGTTCAACGAATTCATATATGCCAGTAAAAAAAAATGTTTGCGGTAAAATTAACAAAGTTATTAGCTCAAGAAACAAGCATGTTCAGTAACGAAAGGAAACAGTTCAACTTTAGGCCTACATAAAAAGTAGTAAACATTTTTTGTAATTTTTTACATAAATGTAAAAAAGTTTCGTAATTTAGTTCTAAATAGTATTTATCAATATTTTCAAATTTCTTATTTTGAAAACACTAGTTTTTATGTTCCTACAAGACTGCTAACAAAACTAGGCCCGTTTTGAATAGTAATTTAGGAATGTATCCTTTGCCCAAAAATGACATATTATTATAAGGAAGTGAAGAGAATAAATCAAAGAATTGAACTGTATACTTGTAAATTATTATTGCAAAAAGAATTTGACTGAGCTTTACTTGAATTACAAAATGAGATGAAACAAATGAAACCTCGCGGCGATAAAGGACATACAAAAATGACCGTTGGACAGCGTGGGAAGTGTTGGTACATGGGTTGAGATCACTATCACGACGCTTTAACATCGTTTGTTTTCATTATTTCTAATATTGGAATATGATATGGAACTGTAAATACTTTGTTAAGTTTTATTTATATTATGTAAATATTTAATTCTATGTTTTATCTCAATAACGCGATATTTTTAGCTACTTTACGCATTATTAACCTAAATAAAACACAATGCACCCTAAAAGAAAATCTTTAGCAGTTAAAGCTCAAGAAGAGAAAAAAAAACGAGAACTAGAAACCCCGGAATCGCGGGAATTGCAAAATAATGTTTCACTGGCTTACTTCCTTACTGGCACACAAACCACACTTGTTATTTCAACGAGCGAGGTCTACTGTTCACAGAACTACTAGTATTTTACAGGCAGTTGCTTTTAGTAACCAAATAATTCGATCACGCAACTGAACCGTTGATGTGAGTTGAGCGATTTTCCAAAATTAAGTTTATTTATTCGCTAATAACACAGCTTAGTAATTATTAAACAGTTTATTTTGAACTACCTTTTCTGTGAAAATTTACATTAATGTTCCGCTATCCCATCGAATCTAATCAACCTGAAATAAAATAAATTTATTCTTCCCATCCCATGTTTATGCACGTTTTCATACTATACAACAATAGAATAACCATAATATTATGATCGCTTAGTCAGCTGATGGTGTCCGATTACCTGAAATGAGCTTGATATTCAATAATGCTTTTATTAAAATTCTTACTATTCTTCAGTTAGTCGTTATTACTTCAACTAAATTATAACTAAACCTCAAAGTGTAGCACATTTTTTTAAAGCTACTTAAATGGCAAAGTTTTTAACAATATTTGTGATGTTCTCAAATAAAATAGATACAGTTTTATAAGGATTTAAAAAAATTAATAATTTCATAAAAATTACTTTTTTTAACGGTGAACCGTCATTTCAAACAAATAATTAAGTCAAAATTATTAATAATAGAGTTATTTTTATAGAAAATTTTATGGGGAATTCGAATATGTAATCACAATATCAATGCAAGTCCTTATATGCTGAGAAAATTAGCGTTTTTTGATAAAAGTACCAAATTTTGAAAAATATGAAAAAATACCTCTGTTGTCCATAATTTTTTGAATAGGACATTTTTAAATATACAGTTTTACTACATTTAGTGCCTACTTGACCCACATAAAAAGTTTAACAATAATTTTGTTCCACCCTGTATATACAGAAGTAATACAACTTCAAAGTATTACTATCGATTAGTGATATCAAATCGTTGTTAACGAAACTACCAGAGTCGAATAGAAAAGTTAAGATAAACGAACCACTTTTATACATTTCAGTTTATTATTCGAATTATTTTGCTTTTGTTCCAGTTTGAACATCATGACCAGCTGGAGGAGGGACTCCGTAGTGAGCGAAATCACCAGAACCACTGACGACCTGCCCACCATCGTCGCCAAACTGAACTCGCCGTCGTGCTTCTGCTCCAAGGACGACACACTTTATCCTTTCTCCCAAGTACTTCGTCTCAGAGTCCTCCAGGTTAGTTTAATCGAAACTTCTTCTTCAATGTTATTTCTTGGGAGAATAAAATGAACGGTGCCAGATAACTGCCACATACTTTCTCCCAGATGAAACTTTATACCTTCCCAAGAGTAGCATAGGAGGTGGTTATTTAGAATTGCAAAAGTAGGACATACCATGGAAAATATTAGATGCATGTAACACACATCCATATTATATTATTATTATTATTATTAAAAATATACGATCGATTTCGAACAAATTTGCACCAAACATGTCAATTAGGCCTGTATAGATGCAAGAAAAAAGGTTTTGAAAATTTTTGAAAAACAACCCCTTTTTGGCCAAAACTCCCCAAAAATAATTTATTGTTATTATTATTATTACCTAAACGAGAATTTCTAGAACGATGCGGCTTTTTCATATGGTAGGGTATATTAAGGGCTACAAATAAGCCAAACTTTATCAAAATCGTTAGAGCCGTTTTTAAGACATTTTGATTTTTCACTTGGTCGGCTGTATTTCTTTCTTCGACTTCTCACTTTTGTAGTAAACAGTTACAAGTAATCGTTTCTTTTCTTATTTGTTTCTTCTTATTATTTTAAAAATTTTATTTTTATTTTTTTTTTTTTTTTTTTTCCCAAATTGGTGTTTTTTTTTCTTCAGGGTTTTTTTTTTTTTTTTTTTTTTTTTTTTTTTATTTTAAAAATTTTTTTTTTATTTTTTTTTTTTTTTTTTTGCCCAAAGTGGTGTTTTATATACTTCAGGGTTTTATAGTTTCTCTTTTTGTTCTTATTGAGAGTATTACAACTTACTATATTCTAATTACAGTATAGGCAAATTATGTATAGATTAGATACAAGATGTAGTATGTTTCAGTTTAAGATGTTATATTGTAGTTGGTTTTGTAAAGAGATAACAAAACTTACTTAAAACGTCACAATGTCCATTTCATCAGCAGCGTGACGTGACTAAACCCATACAGCTGTTGAGTTCAAGCCTTTGGAAATACCACTGCCTATTTTATTTCGTCGATTTCTTCTTCTTTTTGCGATCAACTGTTTCATTAAACTTCTGGTTTATATTAGTAAGTGTGTAAACCAATAAAGAAGAAGAAATCACCAAAAACACAAGGCGTCTCACTTTAAGTAAGTGCGTATAGTGATTTCGTATATTTTATCTCATCCTAAAAGTGCTCGGTGAGCCTGAAGGAGACATTGGATGGTTGACCGATCTGCGACTAAAATAATTAACGAAATCCATTAATGTTTTACTTTCTCACTATACTACAGTATAGAGAAAGTATAATGATCACACACAAAAATCGATGTCAAGATTTGTGCGGATATATCCGTTTTGGGACCCCCTGAGTTAAAAAAATTGGTTTTTACAGAATGTCTGTCTGTATGTCTGTATGTATACAAAGCTAGAGCGAAAACTATTCGATCAATTTAGAACAAATTTGCACCAAACATGTCAATTAGGAATATATAGATGCACAACAAGAGGTTTTGAAACATTTTAAAAACAACCCCCTTTTTGACAAAAAAAAAACCCAAAAAATCAGTTTTTATTTTTTCATACAAAAACGGCTTGAACGATTTTGATTAAATTTGGCAAATTTGTAGCGCTTAATGCACCCTACCATATGCAAAAAACCGCATCGTCAAAAAATTTTCGTTTAGCTAATAATAATAACTGATTTTTGGGGTTTTTTTGACCAAAAAAGAAGTTGTCTTTCAAAAACTTTTTTCGTAACTCTATCTATACACGCCTAATTGACATGTTTGGTGCAAAATTTGTTCGAAATCGATCGAATAGTTTTCTCTTTAGGTAATAATAATAACATTTATTAGTTACTCTCTTACTTTAATGTACTATCCCCTCTCCTACTTTAATGCAATTACGAAGTCACAGTTGGGGCTATATACGGGGGTTGGGGTGCGAAGCACGCAATGCACTACGTATCGAGAATACTCCCAATAAGGGAGAGTTAGCGTACGAAGCACGCAATGCACTCTGTATTGAAAATATTCCCAATATGGGGGTTGGCGTGCGAAGCACGCAATGCATTGCCCTATAATAATTTAAATAAGTTCGTGAGAAAGTATGTGCCAGTTTCTGGTACCGTTTTTTTAAAAATAATTTTGCTAAAACACATTGCACAAAGACTCTAAACATTATTCAACTGAATCATGTTCAGATGTTTTTGTATTACGTAATAGTAAATCTTTCTGTTTATTTCACTTGAAATACTGGTTATATACTTTTGTTCACTATTACGCGAGTCAAGCACAGAGATTGTCGTGCGAAGCACTCATTGGCCTCTGTTGGATGTATACACTTGTAGATACACGGCTACAAAATGTAACAACGAGAAAGCGAGAGCGAAGCAAGCTTTCAGAGCTTCATAAGCCCTGTCGTAAACTGGGAACTTTATTGCGTCTTTAACTGAACAGCCCATTTAATAGCTTGCCTTGAGAGCAGGGGGATGTTTTTGGGGAGTGGGGTTACCCACCCTTCAACGCTTGGGTTTATGTTTTGATATTTCTTACGGGACTTCTTTTTTCAAACCATGCTTGACAGTACTAACTTAATTGTACGTTAATTGTTTTTGTGGTTTTGTGAAACGTACATAAGGGTGCTGTTTGTGCTTATCATTTGATAATGGTGAAAAGGAATGTACAGAAACAGGTGGCAATATTATGTAGCAGACGCCAAAAATAAATAGTCCTGAAATTGTAATAATTTTAAATGTTTTATTTGTAGACAAATATACAAACAGGAAGCCGGAAAGTTTATTTTTAACACACACACATGTTCTATACAGGGTGTCTAGAAAATACCACGGATACTAGAATATACGGTAGCGCTTACCTAGATGATGGGCAGCGGCAAAGAACACCCACTGACGTAAATCGGCACCCAAACATCGGCGCCACTCCGTTGAAACCATACGTTGACAGCTGTTTAAACTTAGGCCCTTATTAGACGAGGTGGCTAGGCCATGTAGTCAAGTGACGTACATGGCGACGCAACTGGCTACCGAACCAGTGGATGGAAATTCGCTAAAAAATAAATGCGACCAAAAGGTTGTGCACTGACGCGCCACTAACACAACGGCAGAGCATAATGTTAACTGGGCGACACATATATCTGGTTCAGTAAGAGCTAGTCATATTTTTTTTATTTTTTAAGAGTAGGCCTTCGTCTAGTTCCTATCAGGGATTTTTGTTTTCATTTTAAATTTACAATTTTTTTAATAGAAAATATTTTTTATTCAGCAAATGTATATAATTTTTAATGCCAAAAACGTAATTTAAAAATTGCATTATGATACACCCAGTTGTTCTTGAGAAATGTGTCACGAAAGTTTAAAAATGAAATATTTCTGAAAATCACAAAAACAGCGGAAAACAGAAAACATATTTTACATACTTGGCTTTAATACTCACCTAAAAATGAATGCAAGCTGTTTTTGTTAATTTTTTATTGATAATTTATAAGAAGATATTTATAAATAGTGAACCACAAGATTTTAAAGTTAAAACTTGAGTCTGCGGGTATTTGAGGAATAGCTTTGCAGTGGTTTGAAAGTTTTCTCAGCGGAAGGATACAGCAGGTCAAAATTTCCGACCACCTGAGTAATAGCCTCGCAGGGTGTCCCGCAAGGATCGGTTCTCTCAGATATTTTGTTTTTAATCTTTATTAATTACATCTTGTATCAAAATTTTGAAGGATCGATTCGAGCATTTGCAGACGACATTTCTCTGCAGTATGTAGAAAACACTTGGGACAGAGTTGAGTACTTTATTCACAGGGATCTATTAATCTTATCAAAGCGGTGTAAGGCCAATCATATGATAATCAATGTACAGAAGACAAAATTTATTAATTTCGATTTATAAGGCTATCATTTCTAAAATAAATTCATTTTCATCACTCCGTACCGAAAGTAGCTACTTTCGATGTCAGCTGGTAGCAACGAAAACGATCGTTTCCCAAGCTCTAATTTAGAGCAAGGGAAAAACGATCAGCTGATTTTCCCTTGCTCTAAATTTGTTTTCCCTTGCTCTCAATTAGTTTTCCATTTGCCCGCTACGCGCTCTGACGTCGCTTTGCCGTTTATTCTTACAATTTATATCAGCTGTTCTTATTGTTCAACAATGTAAACCGAAAACAGGAATAGGTATAAATATAAATATAATAGTTTGCATTTTACTGAGGTTTCTTCTTCAGCATTGTGTGTATTTTTGCGTCGTGATGAAAAGTACCGTTCATAACTTGTACCGAAAGTGATTTTCCGGCACTTGCTCCAATTATTCCCGTACTCGGCTTCGCCTCGTACGTGAAACTTGGGCGCGCACCGGAAAGTGCCACTTTCGGTACTAGTAATGAAATATACTATTACCACGCTGATAACTGCAAGGAAATTATTACACGCAACTGTCTGTCCATCGATCAGGCAGAAGATTTAAAAATTTTGGGTGTCCATCTGAATGGCAAAATGTCTAGGAAAAAGCATATTAGCCTTCTTCATAAACAAATTAGAATGTACATAAGAGCTTTTTATTTTTTGAGAAAGGTTTGTGATATAAAAGTCCTTCGGATGCTGTATCACGCTTTCGTTCATTCAAGGTTGCAATACGGGATTGAATGTTGGGGTGGGGCTTCTAAATCTGCTATTCGACCGTTAAATATAACACAAAAAAGTTTCATTCGTATAATGTTATTCAAGAATAAATTTCATTCTTCATTTCCATTGTTTACGCAATTGAATATTCTTCCGCTGAAACATCTTTTTGTATACAAAGTTATGAAAGTTTACTTTATAAGGAGTGGTAATATTTGAATACTGATACAATTTATTATTCAACCAGAAGTAGATCTGCACTGCAATTAAAACGTCCAAAAGTGTAACCGCTCCTGTTTTCAAAGATCCTTCTTATTTGTAGGCCCAAAAGTTTTTAATTTGCTTCCAATCCGCTTGAGAGCAGAAAAAGATTCGTAACTTTTTAACTTCTGTGAAAAGTTGGCTGATGAAACTCGAAGTAATTGAAGACTTAATCTGTGTAACTAAGTAGTTTTTAAGATATTCGTATTCGTACAGTGCTGTGGTGTTCTATTTGTTGTATTTATATTCTTGTCAGTGACCAGATGACTTTCAAATTATTGTAATTATTTGTATAGTTATATTTTATTTAGTTGTGTTTATAATTATTGGTACCAGTGCTTTGTTGCTGGTTTTCTTTCTCTGCCTATATATGTTTGTATTGTTTGTCCTCTTGCCTCAGCAAGCCGCACATAGCAGTTAAAATATATATGTTAAAAGGGAGATCAAACTAAAAAAAAATTATTTTCTTCTCTCTCAAATTATTATCAAAATTTGTATATATTAGTTTATCAAATGCACCAACCATCGGTTACAGGAAAAGATGTTTGGGTATTTCCTAGACATTAGTATATTGTTTAATTGTATATAAAAAGGAATCAATAAAAATTATTATTATTATTATTATTAAATTGTTATATATCGTTGGAAAGAGGAAATTCTGAATAATAACAATTAACAAAACAAAATGAATACATTTTTTTTTGGTTGGGCAAATTGCTTAATAGCAATTTTATTAAGTTCATACTATAACAACATTTAAACAACTTCTGTTTGGCTAAGTTATGTAGTATAAACATTGTTATTAAAGCTGTCACGAAATCATTATGGAAATTGTTTTTAAAATGTCCTCAAATAATTGATACGATTTTCTATACTGAGATTATCCACCAAACAGTGTGTTTGCCGTATGTCCCCCATGGTTACAGAACTTATGACGTCATCAGGACTAATTCTTGTGCAAAGAATGCCGCTATTAAACCGACTCCCTTAGATTGCCCACGTCCTCCGAGTTCTGATTAAAACAAACTGTCATCCTTAGTTATCCTGCAGGACACGTCGCAATCCTGGACATGTACTTTATCTGCGTGGAGACGGTCGTGGTTTTAGATTAGTCTGTGGGAAATCATCCTACCTGGTCGCTTTTTCAAAGATTGTTCTCACGAAACATTTGGGAAATATACTGCACATAAAGTCGGTCAATCGAAAATGTCGTATTTGATAGAGTAAAACTTCCTCACAATTAATACGTTTAGTTACGCAAACGCGTTTCAACGACAATACCGCCATCTTCAAGTGGTACGCAGGCTGCAATATTCAAACTATAACTGACTAGCTGGCCCGATCCGGCTTTGCACGGATAGACAAATCAGAGTTAAATGCATATTAACAAAAACTTTAGTAATGTTTAATGTTTTTTTTTTTTTTTTATTAACTTTGACACCCCAAACCCCCTAAAATGTCGAATTTTTTGAAAACCTTTCTTAGTGAGCACCTAGAACCCTAGAGGAAGCTACATATTAAATTTCATTTAAATCAGTTCGGTGGTTTTTTATTAGTAACTATGACCCACCCCAAACCCCCTACAATGTCGAATGTTTTTTAAAACCTTTCTTACCGAGCACCTAGGGTCCTAGAGGAACCTACTTACCAAATTTCGTTCCAATCCGTTTAGTAGTTTTGGAGAAATCATGATTTAGTAACTTTGACCCCCCCAAACCTCCCTAAGATTTCAAATTTTTTGAAACCCTTTCTTATAAGCACCTACGGTCCTATAGGAAGCTACATACCAAATTTCGTTCCAATCTGTTTAGTGGTTTTGGAGAAATCGTGATTTAGTAACTTTGACCCCCCAAACCTCCCTAAGATTTCAATTTTTTTGAAATCCTTTCTTGTAAGCACATACGGTCCTATAGGAAGCTACATACCAACTTTAATTCCGATACGTTCGGTAGTTTTGGAGAAATCATGATTTAGTAACTTTGACCCCCCAAACCCCCCTAAAATTTCGAATTTTTTTAAACCCTTTCTTATAAGCACCTACGGTCCTATAGGAAGCTACATACCAAATTTTGTTCCAATCTGTTTAGTGGTTTTGGAGAAATCGTGATTTAGTAACTTTGACCCCCCAAACCTCCCTAAGATTTCAAATTTTTTGAAATCCTTTCTTATAAGCACCTAGGGTCCTAGAGGAAGCTACTTACTAAATTTCGTTCCAATCCGTTTAGTAGTTTTGGAGAAATCATGATTTAGTAACTTTGACCCCCAAACCTCCCTAAGATATCGAATTTTTTTGAAATCCTTTCTTATAAGCACCTATGGTCCTATAGGAAGCTACATACCAACTTTAATTCCAATACGTTCGGTAGTTTTGGAGAAATCGTGATTTAGTAACTTTGACCCCCCAAACCCCCCTAAAATTTCGATTTTTTTTTTTTTTTTAAAACCTTTCTTAGTAAGCACCTATAGTTCTAGAGGATGCTACATACCAAATTTCGTTCCAATCCGTTCAGTAGTTTTTGAGAAATCGTGTTCAGTGAATTTGGCTTATGTATAGATTGATCTACTAAAAAAATATTGTAGCTCGCTCTACATTGAAGATGACAACATTGTAGTTGAAAAATATTTAAGTAATTGAACGTATCAATTGAGCGAATCTGTGTCCAAACACAATTCTATTGTGATATCATCTCACAAGTCAAGCTCAATACTTATTTACAAAGTCGTGTAACTTATATTTTCTTCCTATTTACATTTAAATGTTAAAGAAACTGCTCAAATTGGCCGTCTTTATTGTCTATGCACTTTTACAAAGTTTGACCCCTTTTTGACACAGTTTTTTGAAAATTTTTCCTTTGATAGGGTGCCTATCCATTTTTCCTATGTACATTAATTGTTCATTTAACAAGTCCCTAACTATGAACGATATCAGGGTATGATGCAGTTGTCTGTCTTGTTAAAAAAATGAGCCATAATAAAAAAATGTATCTTTCATAATCTTTATGAAAATGAAAATCTGTATAAGGTCTTTTATGATTTGCTGCATTGGTACACAATTTTCTCGTGACGACACTCAGCGGTAAAACATATGCATGTTGAAACAAACTTAAACTAACTTACGATCCCTTCGTGAACATATACAGAGTGATTCACGAAGAAATTCAGACACTTCTGGAGCTCATTCCATTTAAAAGTAAAGAAAAAAGTTATAAAGCATGTATAGGTCCAGAAATACTTCGTTTTCCTGATATCCGTATTTTTTTTTACAAAATAATTCATATCTAGAGAAACGTTTGACTTATTGAGTTCAAACTTGGCATGAAGTTTTATCTAACAATGATATAGCTCAAGAAAAATAAACAATTATATCCAATCATTCGTTTCAAAATGGAGGCTGAATATTTCAAAATTAAATTACTCAAAAATCATATATTTTGACAAAAAATGTCAAGATCCCCCCCTCTTTTTAATTCCCTTTTTCCCTTTTGATTCCCTTTTTTGTAGCCCTTTTAATTCCTTGTCGGATGGAAAGCTAAGTTAAAGATAATAACAGCGTATTTTATGTACATGCGTTATTGTTCTGTTTACTTTGTCGGTATAGGTCACCGGACTGAACGAACCAATTACGTATTACACATAACTTAACTATTATTCTTCATTCGATTGTTTTTTCAATTACACCATCCGATAGGTAATCAAAAGGGCTTCAAAAAAATATTTTTTTGTTAAAATGCAAGGAGCAATTTAGGTTTGAAATTTTCATACAGCCGCTATTTTGAAACGCATGATTAGATATTTTATTTTTCTTGAGATAGATCATTGTTAGGTTAAACTTCTTGTCAAGTTTGAAATCAATCAGTCAAACATTTCTCTAGATATTAACTATTTTGCAAAAAAAAAAAAATGGCGGATATCTGGAAAACGAAGCGTTTTCGGACCTATATTTATATAACTTTTTTCTTTACTTTTACATGTAGAATAAGCTCCCGAAGTTTACGCACATCTTCGTGAATCACCCTATTCGTTGGTACCACTGCTTACATTATCTAAAAAAATGACCTAAAAGTTGAATATTCATCATTATCATTGTAAAGTTTGTTTTGTTTGTAATCGTATTGGTTTACCTTTCTACATTAATTTGTAATAAATATCGCAATAGCCAAGAAATGTATTGTATTGTGAGGTATTGTTTGTGACGACTGCAGCGAGGGTTTGTAGGAGGAATCTGCATAAAGTTGTACAGCCTAAAAGTTAGGATAATCATGACCTAGGTAATAGAATAATAAATAATAAAGCCAAATTGTATTCGAAATTTGAGAAATATTAAGAAAATGGAATTATAAATGTGTGTCTCGTATATTTTAAAAACTTTCAATTGCAATAATACTGTTTTCATTTTCAAAATCACTTACGACTAGTGCAGTTTTTATGATTTATTTCTGGTTTTTTAAAAGTTTTAATTAGGAAAACATTTCAAACAATATTGAATGCAATTAAAACTTATAATTCATCAATAGTTGCTGATTTCACCATCGTTTAATTCGGTTAATCAACTCAACATCCAATTTAAACTTTCATACCCTCAACAGTTATTGTAAAAACCCTTTCTGCTCTACGTCGAACGTTAAAGTCACTTGAAATGCAAATGCACACGTGCGTTCACCAACTTAATTTACAATACTCCTTCATTAAGGAACGGAAGTGCAATTTCCTCCATCGAACAGGAAGCTGCGATATTAATAATCGCGCATACATTATTATGTATTCCAATACACTCCAATTGCATCAACTTACTTCTTGTTTCAAATTCAATGTTCATCTATTGCTAACGTAACAAGTTTAGTTAGTTAGGAAATGCTTAGTAATTGTTCATATAGGAATATATTAGTCGACGAATCACAATGTTGAACATTTGCAGTGGAACAAGTCTTCGACCTACATAAGAAGGGATTATTTCCAGAATCTATTAAGAAAGGTTGCTTGATATCTATACATTTTTAATATATCTACAAAATAAATTACCCAAGGAAAATTAATTCGACAAAATTAACAAACCCAGTATCTGAAATCATTAAATTGTCTTCACTATGTAGTAAATGATATAATTTGTAATAATATATCAAAAGAAAGAATGGCATAACAAACCAAAGAATTGCAAAAAAACATATAACGACATAACAAACCAAACAATGTATAACAAAACAAACTAAACAACATCAAAATAATATTAAAAAACAAACCAAACAACACCAGAAACAAAACAAATATTACATAACAAACCAAAAGACGACAAAAACAAAACACACTGCATTTTAATACTGCATTTAATTAACAAAAAAACTGTCTGACCACTTTATGGTGATGATTATTGTGTACAGTGTAAAGTAGTAATAGGTTTTTACAGAACTCGTCAATCATTAATCAATGTAAATTTATTTCTGTATTCATGATGATAAAACATTATTTATTTTGAAAACACATACACGTTTCAAGTTCTGCATGCAAAGTACGAATGGCCGTAGTATTACTTCAAACATTACCATCTACTAGAAAACCAATGGAAGATTATGTATTTTTCCAGATAGTTTGCGGTATCAGCATACTCATAATGGGAGCAGTGGCGTGCATAGAAAACGGCTATGCTATCACCAGCCTAGGCTTGGGAGTTCCTGCAGGTGTGGTAACTGTACTGGCTGCAGGTAATAAAACATCCCTCATTTGTTAATGGTAAATTTTATTTCAGTAGACAATTAAATTGGGGAATACTAGTAGTTCTGTGAACAGTAGAACTCGCTCGTTGAAATAACAAATGTGATTTTGAGCTTAGGTTAAAAATAGTGTGCCAGTAAGGAAGTAAGCACAAGCCAGTGAAACATTATTTTGAAATTCTCGCGATTCAGGGGTTTCTAGTTATCGTTTTTTTCTTCTTTTCTTGTGCTTTAACTACTAAAGATTTTCTTTTAGGGGATATTGTGTTTTATTTAGGTTAATAATGCCTAAGGTAGCTAAAAAATATCGCGTTATTGAGATTAAACATATAATTAAATATTTACAAACTTAAATAACTAAAACTTTACTATGTATTTACAGTTTCATATCATATTCCAATATTAGGAAAATAGAAATAATGAAAACAAACTATGATAAAGCGTCGTGATAGTGATCTCAACCAATGTATCAACACTTCCCACGCTGTCCAAAGGTCATTTTTGTATGTCCTTTATCGCCGCGAGGTTTCATTTGTTTCATCTCATTTTGTAATTCAAGTAAAGCTAAGTCAAATACTTTTATAAAATAATAATTTACAAGTACACAGTTCAATTCTTTGATTTATCCTCTACACTTTCTTATAATAATATGTCATTTTTGGGCAAAGGATATATTCCTAAATTACTATTCAAAACAGGCCTAGTTTTTTAGCAGTCTTATAGTAGGAACATAAAAACTGGTGTTTTCAAAATAAGTAATTTTAAATTGATAAATATTTTTATACAGTTATATTTAGAACTAAATTACGAAACTTTTTTACATTTATGGAAAAATTACAAAATATCTTTACTACTTTTTATATAAGCCTAAAGTTGAACTTTTTCCTTTCGTTACTGAACATGCTTGTTTCTTGAGCTAATAACTTTGTTAATTTTACTTCAATCATTTTTTTACTGGCATATATGAATTCTTTGAACCTTTTTCTACAAAAAAGCTATGGAACACTTTTGAATTGGTATCGAATAAACGTATAAAAGCATGGTTAAAATATAAAAACGATTTTTAACAAATTTGAAGTTTACGGCCATTTTGTGAGCTTACCGTTAGAGATACGGAAAAAATCAAGAATACAATTTTGTTGAACATCTAATTTGCTACTCGCAAAATTCTATTCGATTTTAAATTCGACCTGGCTTTGGAAAAAAGCTTACATTGAGAGAATCACTTCGGCCGCCATTTTTATTTTATGTAAGGGGTTAAAAATAAAAAATGGAAAACACCGTATACATACATGGTTCGGCCTAGGAATAAGGAACACTCATGCAAAAATCATCAAAATCGGTCAAGGCTTTTGGCCGTAATCGTGAGACACACAGACGAAATGCCGAACGGTCGAGTGGAAACATAGACCTCGCTTCGCTCGGTCAATTAAATATTACATTAAAACGTCAGATTGGTGATGATATTTTGTAGAAAATACTGAAAGAATAGAGTAAAATTTGACACAGAGCCAAAATAGCAGTAAATAAAATAACTCGTTTTGATATTTAGCATGCGTAAAGGATTTCTGCAGAAGGATTTCAAAAGTACAGTATTAAAATTAAGACTAGCCAACTGTGGTTACAAAAAAAAACTATGTACTGTGTCGACGTTAGTCTCGTTTTTAGCGAATTTCCATAGGAAAGATGAGCTATTGGCAGTGACTCGTATGGTGAGACTTAAGGTCGGGAGTAGTAAATGAGCACCGATCACGGTCCCTAGAACACGTTTTGGGGTCACATTGAAAATTATACTATAAGTATCTATATATATAAAAGAAAAAACCCACTGACTCACTGGCTCACTGACTCACTGACTCACTCATCACGATTTCTCAAAAACTACCTAACGGATTGGAATGAAATTTGGTATGTAGCTTCCTCTAGGGCCATAGGTGCTCACTAAGAAAGGGTTTGAAAAAAATCGAAATTTTAGGGCGGGTTTGGGGGGGATCAAAGTTATTATAAAATGACTTCTTCAAAACTACCAAACGGATTTGAATGAAATTTGGTATGTAGCTTCCTCTAGGGCCATAGGTGCTCACTAAGAAAGGGTTTAAAAAATTCGAAATTTTAGGGGATGGGTTTGGGGTGGGGATCAAAGTTATTAAAAAATGACTTCTTCAAAACCACCGAACGGATTTGAATGAAATTTGGTATGTAGCATCCTCTAGGGCAAAGGTGCTTACTAAGAAAGGGTTTGAAAAAATGCGAAATTTTAGGTAGGTTTGGGGGGGATCATAGTTATTAAAAAATGACTTCTTCAAAACTACCTAACGGATTTGAATGAAATTTGGTATGTAGCTTCCTCTAGGGCCATAG
>JAGFPH010011318.1:0-26217 GCA_018207615.1 Philaenus spumarius
AAAATACTGATTTAGAGATATTTTTGTTAAAATTTGTACAACTAAATCTACAGTTCTACTAGACCGATTTTATTAATTAATGGGTTTTTGGCAACCTTCAACCGTGTATATTTGCTAATAATTATAAAAGATTGATTTTTTTAAGATTTATGGTGAAAAAGTAAAAACACATGTTTTCTATAAGAAATACATTAAAAACGGCTTTTTTCAAAGTTTTTATTTGTAGCCAAGTTTTGGTTGCCTTTGATCGGTATTATCTAAAAACACCTTAGAGTATTTTGTAGATAATTTCATGCTCTTTCAGAATTTCACCTTCCACTTTAATCGATTTCCTCGCCATTTAAAAGTTATTTGCAAAAAATGTAAACAACTTCCAAAAAATCTTTATCTACTCTAATTTTGTTACAATTTACAATTTTTATTTAATTTTGCATTTTAGCATTTGATAGGACATTTTTTTCTTTCAACATATTGTTACCTTACACTTTGATGAAGTTACCTCCCATTCAAAATCATGCATAAAAAGCAGATACAACCTATACATTTTTAGTGAAATGGGTTTACCGGTATGCATCATCTGATTATATGAAACATGTGTTAATAATTTAACAGCTGATTGTTGTAACATCTGATTGTTGTATTGTTATTTCCTTGATTATTCTTTGCTTATATTTTGTTGTTTACAATGTGTGTGTTTCCTAAGTTATGTGCTTATCTGTACCATTAATTATTAGTCTATTAGTGAGTAAAGTGGTGTATTTATTTCGCAACCATAAATTATCATTTTGAACTGTGAATTATAAGAGTAGATATTTTATACAGGGTGTTACAAAAAGGTTGGGCTGGCTATGCAGATTCAGATTCTACATGCAATAATAAGTCGAAAATGTAGTATAACATTTTTTCTATTTCGGCTTAGTTTAGCCGTAATCCGCTATTTTGTTTTTTTACAAAAACTCACTTTAACTATAGAAATAGATAAGATATTGAGTTTAAATTTGGAATGAGCGTTTTATATGTTACCATTAACAAGTGTACCAAACACAAAGAATTTATTTTTATAATTTTCAAAATGGCGTTTTTAGTTTCAGTAGGTCAAAGGATAACCGAGCTATCGACAAAAAACTAAAAACATTGTTTCTTGGTAATTGTCTACAACAACCAAAATTAGCATAAAACCATCATTTTTTTAATTTAACTATTTTTAAGTTATTTTTGTAGTGGGCTATGCAGATTCAGATTCTACATGCAAAAATAAGTCGAAAATGTACTATACATTTTTTTCGATTTCGGCTTAGTTTAGGCGTAATCCACCATTTTGTATTTGTTTTAAAATAATTAATAACTCAAAAGCCCTTTGAGATATGTTTATGAAACTTGATATATACTTTAACTCTGTAGCTTTAAACATTTTACAAAAACATCTTTGATCAGACTCATCAAATTTCAAAATGGCGGTCATTTAAAATTTTTAAAGTCAAATTCCATGAAAACCAGCTACTAAAACAAAATTTTACTAGACACTAAATTTGAAGCCCTTTTCATTTCAAATCAAATGACAATATAATTGCAAAAATGTATTAATAAATATCAAAATGGTGGCCATGTTAACAATTTCAAAGAAAAATTCGATTAAAACTAGGGACTAGAAAAACTCCCAATTGTTCAATTTTAATTTATGTTTTATTATAAATTGAAAGACACTTTTTAGTATTCAACCCCTGTAGAGAACATTGAGCAGCTCAGAGAGCGGGTTGAATGTGGGTGCCAAAGGATAAGAGGGATGCCAGGGATTTTCGAACGGGAGATGCAGTCAATGGGCCCATGACTGGAGCAGTGCGTGACAATCAATGGAGGACACAATGCTCCTTCAATGGTGAAGTTCAGTCACTAGACGTTTTGATGACTCTTCAAAAACCCATTATAACTATAAAATCTGTTTGTTTTTTTTTTTTTAATTGCTGTTAAACTGTACATAGTTAAATCATTAATTATAGTTGTAAACCAATGCTAACAATTAAGGTGTCGATTATAAATATAAATTCTCCTTTATTATATAAATATAAAAGCTAATATTAATAAATCTACAGTTCTACTTTACCGATTTTATTAATTACTGGGTCATTGGAAAGCTCTCGCCCAACCTTTTTGTAACACCCTGTATATTATATTAGATTGATGGAAATTAATAATTTTACTATTCACTATACTGTTGTGATGGAAACTGTTTCTTTAGGAGAATCTCATTTTTATGTCATAAATCTCAATCTAGATACAGTGATCCACAGTGAGAACTTGATTGTTTACAATTTAGATTTGTTGTTAAAGTGTGTTCCTTATGTAATATGTGTGTTTCCTAAGTTATGTGTTTAATTTGTACCATTAATTATTAGTGAGTAAAGTGGTGTATGGATTTCACAACCATAAATTGTCATTTTGAACTGTGAATTATAAGAGTAGATATTTTATATTAGATTGAAAATGAATAATTTTACTATTCACGATATTGTTGGTGATGGAAACTGTTTCTTTAGGAGTATCTCATTTTTAAGTCATAAATCTTAATCTAGATACAGTGATATACGATCCACAGTATTTGATGAAGTCGTAAATAACTGGGACTACTATTGCCCTTTTGTCGTAGGGGATAACACATATAGACTACCAGTACAAAATGCAACACAGAATACATAAGTCTAATGACTAAAGATGGGGAATACGCAGGGAACGAAGAAATTGAAGCTGCAGCAAGACTTTTTAACTGCCAATTCAAAATATATGCTGAGAACTTGGATTCTTATGTAACGGTTGGTGAAGGCACAACAATATATAAACTACGATTCTCAAGTAATGTGGATGCTGGCCATTATGATGTTTTGATAGATAATACTAATTCTGAGAATCAAGAGGATGTAACCTTACCAAAATCCAAACGTGGCCGTCCAGCAAAGAATAGAGAAAGAAAAAAACATGTTCTGGCAGACGTGAATCAACAGCTCATAAAAATAAATTAAAGAACAAAATTATAGTCTGAATAATGATTTAATACAAGAGGAAAAAAATTTTTTAACAAGCAATCACAAGGATGGAGACAAACAAAATGAAAAAGAAACAAAACAAGATAGTGTGGCTAACACTTCACTCAAAGAGGATGCAACCTCCTCAACCTGCAAACGTGGACGTCCAGCAAAGAAAAAAAAACTGAAAACATGTTCAGGCAGATGTGAATCAAGAACTCATCTCACAGTAATAAGGGGGAAAAAGGATAGTGATGTAAATAATGTTTTACAACTACCAATCACTTTTGTACCTGAAGCCTTAAAAGATATAAATGATGAAAACGAAATAAAATTACACTCATGTGGCAGTCTTAGTGAAGTATGTGAATTTTGTGATGCTAAACACTTTGTTGGAGAAAGACCTGTTGATAAAATGTTTTCTAAATGCTGCTCAAAAGAAAAAGTTACATTAGAACGAATTCAAACTGCATTATTACTTAAACAGCTTATGACTAATAACCATATTTATTCCGATAACTTTATGTCCAATATTCGTTCAATTAACGATATCTTTTGCTTCTATGGGAGCGCAAATAGTTCCTCCTTCAAGTTATGGTCCTTATTGTTTTAGAATAAATGGCACTATCTATCATCGTGCTGGTACATTACATCCTGAAAATGGAGAACAGCGTAAATATGCCCAGTTGTACACGTATACTGATCCTTATGAGGCTACAGCTAATAGAATGAAAATTAAAGAAAACTCTGGATGCAATGAACATTTATTACAAATATTAGGCTCATTCCTGTCAAAGTATAATCCATTTGCAGAAGCCTGCAAAATGATGTATGAAGTAGAGCAAGAATGATGAAGAAAATATGATGAAAGAAGATATAACTCTGCAAGATGTAATGAGGTTGCTGTTATTTTCGAGAATACGGATGGCGAACCACCTCTGCACCGTGGTTGATCAACAATAGTGGTTGATCAACCGTGGCTTACAACACGATCAATAATAGAAAGACTCAGAGAATTAGCATTTTGGACCCAAATTTGGAACCAATGGTATATCCTCTATTCTTTCCATATAGCGATCAAAGTTGGGGGATTAATATTCCACTGAATGATGAGCCATCATGTCTCCAAAATATTAAAAATAAAGCTTCAAATCCAAGATCAAGAGTCACTCAGATGCAATATTATCAATATCGTCTTTCAGTACATGATGAATTCAATCCTTTATTGTGCGGAGGAAAACTCACGCAACAATATATTGTTGATGCCTACACCAAAATTGAGGCAAATATTATATTAAATTTCATTCGACAAAATCAATCTCAACTTATAATTGAACAGTACAAAGGTTTAATGGACCAGATTCGGTTATCAGGAGACAATGAATTGTTTCCCCCTGGAAAGCCTTTCATTTTGCCATCAACGTTTCAAGGGAATCCACGAAATATAATGCAAAATTATCAAGACGCTATGTCAATAGTGAGGAACTACGGTAAACCCGATCTTTTTATTTTATTACAATGACCTGTAATCCGAAATGGGAAGAAATGACACAAAATTTAAATGGACAGTCTGTTGAAAATCGTTCTGATTTAGTCTCTATAGTTTTCAAATTGAAGCTAACAGAACTTATGGATGACTTGAATAAAAAACATGTTTTTGGCATCCCAGTAGGCAATATACATGTAATTGAATTTCAAAAAAGGGGGCTACCCCAAGCTCACATCCTGCTGATTTTGAAAGAACAAGATACTCCAAAGTTACCAGAACATATAGACCAAATTGTATTGGCTGAATTACCAGATAAAGACAAATTTCCTACTTTACACGCAGCTGTTACAAAACACATGATTCATGGACCCTGTGGCGAGTGTAATTTAAACTCACCGTGTATGAAGGAAAATAAGTGTACTAAAAACTACCCTAAATCCTTTCAAAATGAAACCTCAGCTAACAAAGATGGATACCCTCTATACCGCCGAAGAAATAATGGTAATAATGTATCTGTGAGAAATAAAGTAATTGACAACACATGGGTTGTTCCTTATAACCCATATCTTTTGTTAAAATACAACTGTCATATCAATGTGGAAGTTTGAGCTACGATCAAAAGTGTTAAATATCTCTTTAAATATCTATATAAAGGGCATGATTGTGCAAATGTTCGTATCACAGAAAGAAACTCAAATTTTGATAAAATACAAAAGCACATAGATAGTAGGTATGTCAGTGCACCAGAAGCCATGTGGCGAATACTTGGAAATGACATGCTCAAACAATCGCACACTATAATCCGATTGCCTGTTCATCTTCCTAAAAATCAAAGCATTGTCTTTCATGTAAATTCATTAAACATAAATACAGACAATCTGTTCAAACTGCTGGGAAAGATACAATGTTGACAGCGTGGTTTAAGTTAAACGAGGAAGATGAAAATGCAAGATTAATTAATTATATTATATTGCATGTGAGTACTCACGTCTGTTGATCCTTTTTGTTTAATTAATTACAGTAATATACCTAAACATTATGTTTTCAATAAAAAAAGTAGGAAATGGATTCGCAGACAACAAGACAGACATAATGTAATTGGAAGAATGTATTTTGTAAATCTTGGTTCTGACCCTGAAAGGTATTGTTTAAGACTTCTTCTGCTTCATGTACCTGGTGCTACAGCTTATGATGATTTAAAAACCATTGATGGTACTAAATATAATACTTTTTATGAAGCAGCAGTACAAAAAGGGTTGATAAAAAATGATAAAATTTGGGATAAAACTTTAGCCGAAGCAGTCAATTACAGCATGCCTCAACATTTAAGGGACTTACTCTCATATATTCTTATATTTGCTTCCCCGTCAATTCTTTCTTTTCTTAATTTGCTAAAGAATTATTTGAAAAATACTACCCTCATCTTTGGGAAGACTTTGCACACAGCCACAAAATAGGCCATACAGATAACTGCGAACGATGTAAGAATTTGACTCTTAGAGAAATTAACAAAATTTTAGAAGCAAACCATAGTTCCTGCCTTAAATACGATCTCCCGATGCCAGTAAACGATATCCTACCAATCAACAATACTGATATCTATGATTATGAGTTAGAGTAAAAAAAAGTAAAGAAATGATAAATAGTTTGAATTCTGAGCAAAGACAATGTCATTATAATATAATTGCAGCAATAAATGATGAAGTGCCAGAAACATGTTTTTTCCTGGACGGGCCAGGAGGCACAGGAAAAACCTATTTGTATAAAACTATTCTGTGTACAGTGCGTGGAGAAAAAAACATTGCATTGCCTATTGCGTCTACTGTAATTGCTGCAAACTTATTGGAAGGAGGTAAAACATATTTAAACCAATTCAAATTAGTACCTCCTTTGAACGAAACATCCGTATAAAATATAATATTAAATTCTCTCGAAGCCACTATCATCAGATCAGCTAAAATCATAATTTGGGATGAAGCAACTATGGCACCAGGAATTGCTTTGACTGCTATTGACAGAGTACTAAAGGAAATAATGAACAACCAGAATCCTTTCAGTGGAAAAGTTATGTTATTGGGCGGGGATTTCAGGCAAACTCTGCCAGTTGTCAGACATGGTAACAGAATAAAAATACTAGAAACAAGTATAAAATTCCATCCACTGTGGGAAACCTTTAAGATCCTACAACTGAGTAAAAATGTACGATCAGTGGATGATTTATTTAGCAAGTGGCTATTAAGCATAGGGAATGGTCTGACTAATGGAACATATGATTTACCAGAAGAACTAATAGCAATACCATCTAATATTTTAAGCCACGGTAACATAGCTACCGATATATTTGGAGATAAGTCGGACATTGCTCACTCTCATGAATACGCCCAAAAGGCTAATTTATGCTCCAAAAATTCAGATGTGGATTTTCTAAATGAAACTGTTCACAACTTACTGGAAGGAACATCAACAACATATTTAAGTTCGGATTCTATTGAAGCGGACGATAGTTCACAAGCAGATATTCATTGTCCAATAGAATTTTTAAATCAGCTATCACCATCAGGAATGCCAATACATAATTGAAATTTAAAGATTGGAGCTGTGATAATGTTGCTAAGAAATCTTAACACAAAACGGGGGTTATGTAACGGCACACGATTAAATGTTAAAGAACTCAAGACAAATTTAATAATTGCAGAGGTTTTAACTGGATCGTCAGCTGGTGAAATTGTGTTCATTCCAAGTTATTTAGCACAGTCGGACACAGATTTGCCATTTGTTTTGAAAAGACAAAAATTTCCTATAAAATTAGCATTTGCTATAACAATAAATAAAGCACAAGGCCAGACATTGGAGAAAGTTGGTGTTTACCTTCCAGCACCAGTATTTAGCCATGGACAATTGTACGTTGCACTCTCTAGAGTAAAAAGGTTTGAAGACATTAAAATTATCCCTAGCAAAGATCAAGGGAGATTGTTGAAAAAGTCACATGAAGTATTTACAAAGAATGTTGTTTACATAAAGAAATATACTGTAAATAAATATATTACATTTGATTTTTTTATTATTTTGCTCTATTAGAAAATTAGTTTTTTTATTCAAAACAATTTTGTTCTTGAAAATAAATCAAATTAATTTTCAGGTATTTCACAAGAAGTAAAGCATATATATGTAATATTTTTCTAGAGACCGTTGTATTGAACCACAACGGGCTCTGTTGCTAGTTATAAAATAAAAACTTGCTGTATAAAATGTTATAATTAAATGTGAATATTTTCCGTCAGTATTTCTTTTGTATTATTAGAATAAGAAATAGATCACGCTACAATTGTTTTTATTTCAAAACTATTTTGTCGTGAAAATTAAATTATTCACCTTTTTGCATATATTGTACTTGAGCATTTTGCCTTTTTGGCAACAAAATTAAAGGACTTGATTATTTGTCCTTCTGTTTTTGATGGTAAAAAAAAACATTACAATTCTCATGTAAACATAAATAATTAAAAACCAAATTCAACCAACAGTTTTTTTTTTTTTTTTTTAAGTAAACAAAAATATTAAATATTAAGAATCTGAACATTTTTATACACATAAAAAACTTATACTGTATATCTAAAAAAAACAATAAATTTTAATTATTACTTTAAAAAAGTCATTATTATAATTTTATTAATTTGAAAATAGCTGTTTTATTTTTTAGTATACAGAAAGATTTAATAAAAATTTGAAAACTTTACAGTAGATTTAACGACTGGTTATCTAGCAAAATCCCTTTTAATTATTTAAAAATTGAAATGCAAACCAGAATTTACTGTAGAATGTGGCTGTACAAAGTATTTTTAATAAGATATCACAATTCAATTAATGGTTTTAATTGTAACGAGCTAGTTTGTTACTAACATTGTTAATTTTTGCAATTGCGAAGTTGACATTTGAGTACCAAAACAAGAATTTAACGTCGATATAAGATAAATATGAGTATTGATGAATGCAGGTTAAATTAGAAAACACGGGAAACACATTAACTATAACAGGAGTTTAAAAATAAATAGAATTACACTTGTAAAATTGGTATCTTTCTTAACTCTCCGTCGGTCGCACCTAAAATGTTGCGTGATCGATCGCACCGTATAATTTTTCTTTAAAGTGGTTTAAGTAGACTTAAAAATATATTTAACACAGTGTGTTTTATCATTATCGAAAGTTAACTCCTTACCTGAATTAAACAATATCTGGTAATGTAAACTTGGATAGGTCTGATTGAAAAAAAAAACATAAATGAATGCTACATTTTCCGTTATAAAAATATTAAAATCTAAATTCATGATTGGTCACACAATATTTGTCAGATACCGTAGACATTTTACTTGTTAATTATTTGGGTTTCTTTAAAATAGCAAAGAGACCCTTTGGACATCATCTTCACGTTTTAAATTAAAATTGGACTGTCTTTTGGCCATAGTTGAAAGTTAAATACACTGAAATATATTATGTATTTCAAAGAAGAGTCGCACAGTATCAAACAATCACTGACAGATCAGATACTGACAAAAAAGTGACGGGAAGAGTCGCACCGAATCAAAGAGATTCAAAAAGTCTAGCAAGGTACAGTGCTCACTCGACCAAACCGGATTAGGCCTGAGTTGTTGGGGGGGGTGGAGAGGAGCTTCCACTGTAGTGGTGGTGGCATCTCGCGGCGGAACTTTGAAAAGGCGGGAAAAAAACATATGTGTATATCTGTTGAATATAGTGCGACTGCCGGAGGGTTAACTGAGGAATAAACAACCATCAACTTAATTCGTTAAAAAGTTCAACCAATAAATGTGACTTATGAATTTTACAAGTAGTATCTGCACTTTGAGATTGATAAAAAATTGTTAAATAGGGTTTTTTGAAGTGAAAATATCAAACATTTTCCGAAGACCCCCACTTTAGTTCCTGAAGGCTGTTGTTCCGGCACGAGTGCACCCCTGTTTGTAGCTGTGCAAGTTAGTGATTACAGTCTCATTCAACATTTCTAGTTGTGCTTGCAAAAGATTAAAATTTTTGAAGTTACTTAGTTACCAAACATGATTAAAATCAGTCGTCGATAAAAGAGTTTAACTTGATGATAAAACTAGATTCAAGGTTTTCTATAGCGGTGCCTTTATGTTGAACGTAAAACTCGATATTAAAATATAAACTATTTTGACATATGCACAAAGTTTTGAGCAGTTGTCTCTGAACTCTGAAGAGAGGAAAGTTGTCTCTTTGTCGCCCTGAAAGGAAATGTTGTTGAGGGCGCTTGAAATACTTTCTTCGCGCAAAACGCACAACATCTTTCCTTCAGGTACAGTTTTAGTAAATAATTTGCATTTCACTAAGGAAGAAACTTTTTTTAAACATGGACATTCATATTTATAAAAACAATAATTGAAGTTATGCCAAGAATACACAGACACAATTAATTGATGCGGCTGTTTTACTAACATACGATTTAACGGACAGAAAAGTGCCCATATAAAAATCATTGAGTATATTTTTGAGCTGGCGGGCGACAAAGTAAAGTCAATATATGGGCACGAGGCAGAAAAGACCTTTTTAAAAATAGAAGCTAGAGGAAAAGATCACTGTTACTTAAACTGTTACAAATTAATAAGTCTTTTATAGTTTAGGCCAATGGAACCTGCTGATTCAGAAAGTATACATAAAACAAAATCATACTTATGTATATTAACAAGTACCATTACCTAATGGTAAATAACTGAACTCATCAAACTTTTTTGTTGGCTTCCCAGTATAGGTAATTGTCGTATGGGTCCAAAATTAAAAAAAAACACAGTTCCTCCAGTATAGGGAAGTGATTGTAATGGGTAAGAAAATCACATTTTATAACATTACTGGTATTATATGTTTTAAGATTAATACAGCAGTATTTTTACATTTTTTTTAAAGAGATGTGTGCTATTGCGTGTTTAAACATTTTTCCTGCACGAAATCTCAGGAATAAAAAATGATATCGATTTCGTTGAGGTATTAATCAAAGTTTATTAAAGTATATGATAATATGCTCTGAAAGTATTAAGTAATATGATCTGAAAGAAATTACATCAAAGCCCTGTGACAAGTTGTTTTTGTGTAATTATTGTTGTATCGTTGTTATTTTATCGTGTAGTGTCTGTAGTGTGTGTTAATTAAAAGTTTAATTTTATACCTGTGTGTGATAGTATGAGCATTATACGAATGCTCTTAGTTTTCCAGGCGATGATAACCACCTAGGTTTTTCGCCTTTATAAAAATTTTAAAAAATAAATTACATCAAATTTTGTTGAAATGGCCATTATTATCTGCCCTTCCGAGATTGCAATAGATTTACAAGCCAAAATAATTTGCATTATTAGTCGGGCTTAGAACGTATTTATCTGAACACTCGTTAATTTTAAACGATTAAGGCAGAAACTGCAAACGAATTGTTATGTCGAAAATTTATTATTGTATTAGTTTATATTCTAACAATAAAATATTATAAATGTTTGAAGAGCGTCCAGGCTTTCATAAAGTATTTCACGCTTTGAAATTATATAGGGTAGGCATACACCAAACAAAAGTTTATACGTAAACAATTAATTAATGATCTCATATTGCGGATCTATAAGACAATACACATTTGTAGGAGTAAGACGTAGTCTTTTTAGCGAATTTCCATAGGAAAAATCAGCTATTGCAGTCTCTTATGGAGACTCCTAAGGCAGGGAGTGGTAAATGAGCACTGGTCATAGTCCCCAGAAAACGTTTTTGGTTTTAAAACATTAAAGTTTTATATGTATGAGCACGCCAACCCCCAACGTAACCTTCTAAAAACATATGTTATGTTTTATCTATACTAATATTATAAAGAGGTAAAGTTTGTTTGTTTGTATGTAGGGGGTAATCTCTGGCGCTACTGAACCGATTGAAAAAATAGTATTACTAATAAAAAGCTACACTATCCCTGAGAAACATAGGCTATAATTCATTTCGGTAAAAACCTTTTTTTATTTTAATATTTGTAAATTTAGTCGGAAAAAATCTTAGGTTAGGCCTGGAATGATAAACCAACACATGTATTTACATTTATTACCATAGCAACCAATTGAATAAAATAACAGATAATATAGATGTTTGCTTCAATATTTCCATTAACAGCTGATTTCAAAATTTGAAGCAATTATTTTTTTACTTCTAGCTTTTAGGTTAGGGTTTTAAAGTGTAGACCTGAGCTTTGCTGGTTCTTTTAACTATTATTAACTGCTGTTATAAAATATAAGAAATAATTTGGTTTGAACATTTAACATTATTTACCATCTTAGTTTTGAGGTTATTATTAATACTACAACTTTATATAAATAAAACATAACGTATGTTTTTAGAATGTTCCATTGGGGGTTGGCGTGCGAAGCACGCAGGGGTCTCCCCTAGTTTATAATAAAGGTGTATGATTAATAATAACCTCAAAACTAAGACGGTAAATAATGTTAAAAGTTCGATTTAAATTATTTCTTATATTTTAAAACAGTTATAATAACGGTTAAAAGAACCAGCAAGGCTCATCAGGTCTACTCTTTAAAATCCTAACCTAGCTAGAAATACAAAAATAATTGCTTCAAATTTTGAAATCAGCTGTTAATGGAAATATTGTAGCAAATATATTATCTGTTATTTTATTCAATTGGTTGCTATGGTAATAAATGTAAATACATGTGTTGGTTTATCATTCTAGTCCTGACCTAAGAATTTTTCCGATTAAATTTATAAACATTGAAATAAAAAAAGGTTTTTATGTAAATGAATCATAGCCTATGTTACTCAGGGATAGTGTAGCTTTTTATTAGTAAAACTATTTTTTCAATCGGTTCAGTAGTGCCAGAGATTACCCCCTACATACAAACAAACAAACAAACTTTACCTCTTTATAATATTAGTATAGAGTATAGATATATGTGTTCGCCCTCTAGCGCCCATATTTACGTCCGATGTGCAGGGCTAGATTTAGGAGTTTGCCTCCTGTAGGCTTGATCCCATTTGCCGCCCCCTTTAGTTGTGTATTTAGATTCAGTTTATACAACTACACAGTGGCGTAGCGATCATGGAGCGAGTGGAGCAGCCGCTCCAGGGCGCTTGGCCTCGAGGGGGCGGAAAATTGTTGAAATAGTACATTATGATGGCGGCTGTTTGAAAATGTCAGACCTAAATTACTCAAAAACCGTACTTTTTAACAAAACCGTCAAGCTACCTTTTTTGTAGCCCTTTTAATTCTGTATCAGATGATTTAACTTTCAAACAATCGGATGAAGAATAATAGTTAAGTTAAAGATAATGACAGCAAATGTACATACAATATTGTAGTATTTACTGTGTTGGTATAGGATGCTGGATTGAATAAACCAATTATTACACATAATTTAGCTTTATCCTTCATTCGATTGTTTTAACAATTACACCAACCGATAGGTCAAGACACATTTTTTTTAAAATGTAAGGTTTTTTAGTAATTTAGGTCTGACCTTTTCAAACAGCCGCCATTTTGAAATGCATGATTGGACATAATCGTTTATTTTTCTTAAGATAGATCATTGTTAGGTTAAACTTCATTCCAAGTTTGAACTCAATTGGTTAAACCGTTCTCTAGATATTAATTATTTAGTAAAGGAAACAAAATGGCGGATATTTGGAAAATGAAGCGTTTTTAGAAAAAATATTATTCTTGATTTTCTATTTATTCTGACCCATAGAACCATTTCCCGAAGTTTTTAACTCTAACTTTGTTCCACCCTGTATAACTAAAATTATAAGAACTTTAAAATTATGATATGAATTTGAACATCGTGGGGGGGGGGTAGGCCTACAGTTTGGTAAATTTTTTTCTGGTTGCGGCCTGAGCTGCAGTTGGAGGATAAAAGGTGGCATGAGTCACCTGGTTCAATTGGGGGGGGGGCTCCTAGATTGTTTTTGCTCCAGGGTGAACGATCCCTCGCTACGCCACTGCAACTACAGAATTAATTTTTGTTATTTTATACAAAATAGATCTAATAAATTGGTTTAAGGGGTTTTTACAATTTAATTTTTGTAACATATTAACTTAGATTACATTAGTTTTATTTTACTTTTTTTGATTTCTTAGAAGAGTCAAACTGTTTTATTCTGGTATTTGAGGTTAGTGACACTGTAAAAATGTTCTTAGACTGTAAACTAATCTATATTTTGAAATAAAATAGGGTAACAATTAATATTAGGCTACTTTTAGACTCCTACTTATCTTATATACTAAAAAACTTTTGCAAAACTAATGACAGGGAGCCTGACCGTTCTACTGGACCGATTTACATGCGAGTTGTACCAAAACAAAGGTTAGCGGTCCTATATATATGTGCAGGTTTTATTTGTATTTTGAAAATATTTATGTTAATTGGGTCAAAAATGAAAAATAAACTTTTCTTATGAAGATTTAACATAGGGAAAAAATTTAGGCCTAGACTGAAAAAACAACTTCTTGTATGTATTTACATTCATTGCCATAGCAACCAATTGATTAAAATAACAGATAAAACAGTTGATTCGGATGTCCAGCAGTACAAAATAATATTTTAGGTTAGGCCTAGGATCAAACAACACATGTTTCAACACACACAAACCAATAAAAACTTGCTTTAAGGAATTTTAAAATAAGAAAAACTATGTTACATCCTAATTAAAAATAAATAAGACATATTATAGTAGGAATATTTATTGATAATAAACGGTAATTGATAGTAACTTTTTGGTAAGGGTTTTGATTAAGTGTAGGTCTACACCTGGTTCTTTTAACTTTTATTATAACGGTTGTTATAAAATATACGAAATAATTTGATTTGAACATTTAACATTATTTATCGTCTTAGTTTTGAGGGTATTATTAATCCTACAATTTTATTATAAATAAAACATAACATATCTTTTTAGAAGGTTCCATCGGGGGTTGGCGTGCGGAGCACGCAGGGGTCTTCCCTAATGGTTAAATAATAAATTCAATCAGCCTTAAGAAATTAAATGTTTTTAGAGACTCTTAAATTAATAGGAGTGTATTATGAAAATAAATCACAGGTGTGATCACCTTATGGTACAATAATTTACAAAAAGTAATTTATTTATTTATTATATATAAAGTTCAATGTATGTCCGTCTGTTTGTACGTTTGTATGTTTGTCCTTTATGCGTTACCAAACCGACCATCCGATTGCTTTGAAATTCTGCATAGTAACACAGGTTAACCCTGGGAAGGTTTTTGGCCATTTAATGAAGTCCTAGGACATTAGGGCTACGCCCCAGTGGCCCTCAAAGTTTCAATGTTAATCTTATGGAAGGTCAATCTTAAGGAAGAAGAAGAAAGATTTCTTTTGATTTTATCAGGGGCACAAAAAACAGCTGTTCGTATGAAAAGCATAAAACAGCTGATTTTGATCAAAAACTGAATATAATTTTAGGTTAGGCCTACAATGAACTAAAACATCAATTATTGGACTAATTGTTTAAGATATATAAAAGCCAAATACCACTCACTGACTGAACACTTAAAAAGAATACAATTACGTTAAAAAGACTGAAAATACCAACCACCACGGGCAACGCCGTACGGGTCAGCTAGTTTATTATAAAGTAATCTACAAAATATCTATTAGTTAGATTAGAACAAATAATAGTTCACAATATTAAAGTTTGGTTGCAGCACTTTCCGGCCATTAGCAAAATAGTTATAAATTTATCTAAAAGGTGGCAGCACCTTACGGATACAACACTTCTGCCGATTGAATCGGCAACCAGGTTTGACCTATCTAGTTAATTAATTTTTAGTTATAAATTTACAAGCTTATTATTGCTTAGTTTTAATTTCGGTGCTCTGTCATTTTTCTCAGTGAGGCGGGACAAAAGAAGTGCTATCTTACTGTGGAAAAGTAGGCTACTATTTTTGCTGATCTATTTTGAAAATCTGGTTATGCCAAATATTGAAATCATGTTGATTGTAGTTGCTACTTTAACTACTAGTAAGCGCTACAATAACTGTAGGAATAAATAATAGTTAACAATTTCAAAGCTGATAGCAGCACTTTCCAACCTGTAGCAAAATAATTATATGAGGAACTCCACCATTCTAGGGTCAGCTGGTGTCCCTACCCTAGAAGTTTTTGCTATAAGATGTGCCACTAAACTGTTTCAGGATGCTCGCAACTCATGCTATTTCATATAGCCGAGATCTGCAGGAGACTCGACATCCAGGAAGATCGTAGGCCTCGGCCTGCCGCTATCCTGGACGACCCGCCATAGGTTTCTTCACGCTGCGACTCCATCAAGATTAACACTAACCAGTTTGCCTTCTTTTCTATTAAGTGAGTTTCAGATTGATTTAGCGGTCATTAGGGAATAGCCCCTAGATGCTGCTGACGCTCCCTCCAGTGATGCATGCGGAGTGTCTCTGTCCGTTACACAGGTACATGAGTGTTGTATACCTTCTCAGGAGAGGCTGGCGGATACACTCTTGTGCCTGTGTTCGGAGCCAGAGTGACTTCCTTACTTGGGGGGAGGGCGGTCGTTTAGTGGGTATTGCCAGACTTATTCTGGATTGAGCCCCACAGTACCTTCTCTAACGAGAGGTCTGTCTAAATGCATTTTTCCGCCTAAAAAAAAAAAAAAATAAAATAGTTTTACTTTTATCTTTGATTATGGACGTATAATCGAGGCTTTTATCTACCAGGTGGCACGTGGCAGCACCTTACGGATACAACAGTCATAATTCCGGAGCTCTGACATTTTTCTCAGTAAGGCGGGACAAAAAAGTGCTGCCTCACTGAGGAAAATTAGGTAAGTATTTTTGCTGGTTTATTTTGACATTGGTTCTACGTTCTACCAAATATTGAAATCATATTGATTGTACATAGTTGATACTTAGAAAGCGCTACAAGTCTGTAACTCGATACGCAGTGGCAGTTTAGTTTCTCACATCTGTACCGTAATGTGCTGCTACCTGCAAAGATTTGATTAAACTATGGTTTTATTATTAACATACATTGTTAATAATTGGAATTATTATCCCGGGAGGTGCTGCAACCTACATGCTTAATTGAATATTGCAGTTTCTAATCTGTTCCGTAATGTGCTGCTATCTGCAAAGTGTATTTAAACTTTGGCTTGACTATTGATGAATAAGTTGTTGCTAATTATTGAAATAATAATATTATTCTTCCACAGGCCTAACGCCTAATCGAATATTTCAAACGGCATTTCAATCAAATTAAGTTATTTTAAGCTGGTAATTTCACAAAATAACTAAACACAAATGAGTTTATTAGCTACTAAATCTAAAACATACTTATATATTCGTCCGTTTATCTGTATTTTTGGTGTATTAGGTTAGGCCTAGACCTATCTTTTTCGTTTCAGAATTATTGCTTTTGCATAGGTCCTATTATTATTAATGTAGGCTACACGATGATATAAAATATGCTTACTAAGGGAATTTTAATATTGTAAATTAGATAAAAGATTACGATTGGTCCTAAAGTAAATCTGTCTAAGTTATTATAATAATATTATAATGGTAAAAACTCGTGAATTTTATAAATTTACAATAGCCTACCAAAGTTTATAAAGTGCTTGTTAGTATAATATATTGTAAATTTATAAAATTCACGAGTTTTTACCATAATTTATAGTTTCACCATAAAAACTCTACGTTTTTACATAAATAAAGTACTGTTATTGAATTAACGTCTACTGGATAAGGATAATTAAGTTTAAGTTAGGCTACATAAAATGTAGTTAATTATTGGTTTATTATTCGTACCATTGAAAATAAAGTATAGCTAACAACTACAACAAAATTTTATATACAAACAAATTAAACAACCCACATTGGAATTAAATTTTGCACCTTCTGGAAATCAGAATCCAAGTCGTGTATGTATAGGTGTGATAGAGGTTAGTTGCCTACTTCCTTAATTCCTCGTCCTTTCTTGTTTTCATAGAACTGAAGAAGTAAAACCTGTCTTGAAACTTGTTATAGGCTATTCGTCTCTACTTGAACTCACCAACTCACCAGTAAAAGAGTCTATTATCAATAGAAACGTATTTATGATAAAGTCGTCCCTTCCGGCATAGTTTGTTTCTCCACTTCGATCTTCGTCAGGCCAAACTTTCCTGTTTGTCTTTCTTTTGCTGTCTTTTTCGTAGTTTATTGTTCCATCCATGGCTAATTCCACAGAACAAATCAGGCTACATGCAAACTACGTAACAAGATGGCGTGCGGTGAATTCATAGGCCTATTAGTTCATAGAAAGAAGGAAAAGTAAAACTAATTTTCAAGTAACATATTTTCGTAAGCTATACATTTAAGCCACATATAAATATTTTCTGCTGATAAAGTCACATATAAATATTTTCTGCTGATAAAGTCGAAAGGGTTTATTTTCAGTTTTAAAAAAAATCCTAAAAGTTTGCCACTCTGCAGCCTAAATACGGCCCTGCCAAGTTGGCCCAAATGTCGTGCTCACGTTGGTTTTTTAAGTTGCTCAGATGAGTTCGTTAAACCAAAAATCTAACAACCGGAGGCACGTTTGTTCACAGAAAGCAACTATTTTTTGAGATTTCTCGTACTAGAATGATTTTTTTTTGTTTTATCTAAAAAATAAATGTATGAGATTATTCTGCACATTTAGTTTTTTTTTACACGACCTTACGCGTGTGGTTCCCCCAAAATCGGGCAAAACGTAAAATACCATAAATGTACCACAAAAAGCGAGTTTGACCATAATATGTGGGGGCTAGGTTGAGGTGCAAACTCGCAAAGGCAGTATGTCCGGTAGGAAGCAGCGTGTGAACTGGGCTAGAAGATGAGGTACAAACAAATTCTACTAATATATTTCACATACGCAAGCAGCTATTCAACGCCTTCGTGAGTAGACCAATTTCCCAAATAGTTGAAACACTAAAACATTAACTTAATTTTGGAAATTCGTTCAACTCGGTTAGCGGCAAGGCCTTAGCAAGGGGAGGGTAAGGGGGTCAACCACCCCCCCCCCCCCCGAAATCCTGAAATTTAGCAGTAAACTACAACGTACAATACACATGGATGCAGTAGGTTACAGCCTTACTCTCTTGTAAGCTTGATCTGATCTATTAAATAAGAAAACTATGAAGGTTCAACAAACATATTTTACTATAACAAAACAAAATCATTCATCATCCTTACATCCTATAATATTTTACATGGGTAACTGTATCACAATTTTAAAAATAAGCATGGAAATTGGTGTTTAACACGTTCAATGCTACGCAAATTTCGTATTTCCTATGCTAGGAACTTGACCTTTTATTTTTTACATTTATGCCTAAATGAATAGAAACTACTTTATTTTTTATTTTTGAACCTTTCTACGTAATAATCACTAATATGTTAAAGCGGACGCACATAGGCTTAAAATTGGCGTGCGAAGCACGCAATGCTCTGTTTATTTAAAATTATCCCAATACGAGGGTTGTTGTGCGAAGCAAGCAATGAACTGTGCATTGAAAATACTCGAAACACAGGGGTTGACATGCGAAGCACGCAATGCTTTGTGTATTGAAAACAGTCGACGGGGGTTGGCGTGCGAAGCACGTTATGCACTGTGTATTGAAAATACTCGCAATTACGTTGGTTGGCGTGCAATGCACTGTGCGTCTGCCGCTTCTCATAGTGATATTGTTCAGTGTCAAGCTCACATGTGCGTCCTTAGCAGCAATGACTACATTCACTGCTTAGCAGTGAACGTGTTAAAAGGGTTTAAATTCAAATCCCCGGTCCTGACCTGACCCCCCCCATGAAAAGTTTTCCTGGTTACTGCCTTGATTAGCGGTTAAGCTGTGTGATTGAATTATTTTCTTGTAGCCCTACATTATTTCAAATTGTAAACAGGCCAGTAGCTATGGAGCGGTTGAACAATAGGAGTTTTTCTCACATCAAGAATTTCAGACTAGATCAGGGGATTGTATGAAAATTAATTATTATTAGTTTAATTAATTAATAATTCGACCACTCAGCTGAACCGCTGACGTGAGTTGAGAGAAATTCCAAAATTAAGTTCATACTTTTTAGTATATTAACCAACTATTTGGAAAATTGATCTACTAACGAAGGCGCTGAATAGCTGCCTGGTGTAAGAAATATATTAGTAGAATTTGTTTGCGCCTAAGCCTCCAGCTTCGACTCATAAGCTCCTACGTTCCACTCGCAGCGGAAAACCCCGTTTTGTGAATTACTCGACCTTGCGGCCTCGGGTTATGGATGCTTCGCTTCACCCGCAGCGTACAAACTCGGCCGACGGCTTCGGATCAGAAGATGTGGAACCGGGTACTTTTATAGTATCTTAGGTTTGATTGATTTTGGGGGAACCAAGCGAGCTTTAAGGTCATGAAAAAACATAATGTGCAGAATAATATCCTACATTGAATTTTTTAGATAAAACTCCAAATAAGTTTCATTCTAGTACGAAAATTTTAAAAAATAGTTACTTCCAGTTAAAAAACATGCTTTCGGTTATATTGGATTTTTTGGCTAACTGACTTAGAAATCCAACGTGTGTACCAAATTTGGACCAAATCGGACCTAAAATACGGCCGTTAGACTGAGAATACATATACATAAAAAATGTTCAATGACAATCCAAAACGTGTTATAGGGACTATGATCAGTGCTCATTCAGTGACCCGAACTTAGGTATCACCATAAGAGTCACTGCAACAGCTTATCCTTCCTATGGAAACTCGCTAATAATTCATAGTATAGGTTAAATACGTTATTTAGGCATGTAATAATTCATTTAAAATTTTGCTAATTAGGCCTAGATTGTTGAGAAAATGAAGATCACGTTACAAGTGTACTTGGTATCAAATAGTTTCTTCTTCTTCACAATGTCTAAAAAAAATAAAATTAGCAATCACCAATACTTATTAGGCCTATTGTTTGTTTGTACTTGGTATCAAATAGTTTCTTCTTCTTCACAATGTCTAAAAAAAATAAAATCAGCAATCACCAATAATTATGATTGTTTGTTAACAGAGTAGGCCTAACAGGTACGTAAGTAGGCCTCAAGGTCTCTAGAAAGGAAAGGTTACCTCATTCGGGAAATATCAAAAAAAGTGGAGTGGGGGCTGTGACGTAGTTGTTAGTATACCTAGACAGTGATCAAAGCTATCAAAGCTCTGTCGTTTACGTTTATACGCGTTAAATTAGTGTATATAAAGTGTTTTAGAAGTGTAGGTAGAAGAAATATATTATTTAGGCCTACAATGGATAGAAAATCAATTAATAAACCTAAAGGTGGTTCCATTTGTGCGGTTGCAACTTGCAAATATTATTATGCAAAAGCAAAACTAGAAGGAAGAACTGATATATCATTTCACAGGTAGGCCTAGATATTTTTTGTTTCTATTGTAATAGTAAATAATATAATACCACTTACTCATATAAAATGTTATTATAATTTTCTTTTGTCTTAATATTTTGATTTAAAAGTAGTTTCTGTGGCTATCTTTTGCATTAAAATTGTAGAAAATAACTTTTTCTTCAGTATGCCCACCTGGTGACTTGAAGCTTATTAAACCCCATGAACTTCCCACACAAAGCGTGTTAAAAAAAAACAAACAAATATACTAATATATTTTATTTACAGTTGATGCAAGGAATGTTAAATATAGGCCTACATATTCAATAAAAATACTGCCACCCAATTAAATAAACTCCATACAATTTATATGTGGGCTATCATAGAGAGATACATTTTAGAATGCTATTTTATTAATTCTGATATATTTATCTTTTGCTTGTTATTTACAAATTATTTTAGGTTATTCACAAATTAATAATGTTTACAAAAACAATCAAAATAATTATGCTACCAAAACAAAACATGTATACAAATTGGTGTGTAACCAATTCCTAGTAATCGTGATTTGTTCAATAGAATTTTATTTCATTTTATTTTATTTTAGCAATTCAAAAAATATTTCTTACAAGTTCTTACAAAATTACTTACAAGTACAAGTAATTACGTTCTTTACCGACACAAAAAGAAGTAATTACGAGGATAAGTTTATTTTTGTAGTTTAAAATAAATGTTAATAGTAAGTAAAAAGAATACTTATTTAAAATACAAGTAAAACAAATACTTGTGGTTCATTCACTTAGTTATAAGTATTTATTTACAAAAAGACAAGTATAAGTATTTAGAATGGTGTATTCAATTTAGCCTTTATAGTGTTTAATTTTTGTCATACTTATATTTAGCTTTCCAAAGAATACTACTTATCAGAAGCAATGGATAGAGAAATGCAAACGAGCCGACAAATGGAATCCTAGTTCTGCCTTCATATGTTCAGTGCATTTTAGTGATGACGATTTTATCCGAGATTTAAAAGCTGAACTTTTAGGGTACGCTCCTAATAGCCGGAGATTAAAACCCGATGCCATTCCAACCTTAAACTTTTAATAACTTTGATCCCCCCAAACCCCCCTAAAATTTCGAATTTTTTCAAACCCTTTCTTAGTGAGCACCTATGGCCCTAGAGGAAGCTACATACCAAATTTTATTCCAATCCGTTCGGTAGTTTTGAAGAAGACATTTTTTAATAACTTTGATCCCCCAAACCCCCCCCCCCTACAATTTCGAATTTTTTCAAACCCTTTCTTGGTGATCACCTATGGCATTAGAAGAAGCTACATACCAAATTTCATTCCAATCCGTTAAATAGTTTTGAAGAAGTCATTTTTTAATAACTTTGATCCCCCCCAACCCCCCCTAAAATTTCGATTTTTTTCAAACCGTTTCTTAGTGAGCACCTATGGCCCTAGAGGAAGCTACATATCAAATTTCATTCAAATCTGTTTGGTGGTTTTTGAGAAATCGTGATGAGTGAGTCAGTGGGTTTTGGCTTTTATATATATAGATTAAAATGTATTATCGTGATTTCATTTTTTTCTTTTTTATTCTGTAAAAAATATTAAATACAATTTTAATGACTGCTTTTTAGTTATATGATTTAAAATGTATTACCAAGATAGCTTTTTATTTTAAATTTTAGTCAGTAAAAATATAAATTAAAATTTTTATGATTATACTGTACTTTTGTTATTATTGTAAATTGCAAATTAATGTAATAAACATAAACATAATCACATAATAAACATAATGTTTTTGAAAAGGTTAAGATATATTCTTACAATTACAAATGTTGAAATGTGTAACTTAAGTATCATTTAAAAAAACTGCAACCCCAAAAATAGTTTAATACATCTATTTTAAAAAAAAATGAGGTGATTTGTACGACGAAACATACATCTTTCATGGTAGCGCGGTGTTTTTATACTATAGATGACGTCACTGGACAGGGAACGGGTCGAGGGGTTTGAGTTTGTTTACATGACTATGAGGTAACCTTTCCTTTCTAGAGACCTTGAGTAGGCCTACCCATGTTATTAATAACCATTTATCAGTTTACAAAATTAAAAAGTAAACTAGTAAGCCCCTATGAAAAATCACAGACAGATTTATTAAATACACTTCAGAAATACACAATTTAAAAAATATATATTAAAAAAACAAAAGACTTTATCTAGTCCTACCCTACTATTAATTCTGGAGGGGATTTTTAACTCGGTAAATGTGTACAATTATAAAGATTATACAACTGTAGGCCTATTTGTTAAATTTTTTTATTTATATTCATTATTATATATCTAAATAAAGATACAAATATTATCTTTTAATTGCTTTCTAACTTTGTATTGATTAAATGATTTATTAAGAAATTAATAATGGAATATGTTTATTATGTTAGGCTATACGAAGATGTACGAATGTTTCCGAAGTTAAACGAATGGGTTTCTCTTCTTTTAACTTGTATAAATGAATATATTTATTGATAATAAAAGGTGGTATTAATATTCATTTTATATCCTCAAAGCAAATCTATAATAGCCTACTTTAGTTCTTTAACTGATAGACTATTTCATGAAAATCGACTTCACAAGACTTACATTGATTGAAGTTGTAAACATAACCCCAAAGTATAATCTAAGCTAGGTTTCGTAAGTATTACAGATGATGGGTGAAATCAGCTGTTATATTATATTGTTACTCACGCACGTACGTATGTATGTAGCCTACGTACTTACGGATGAACCCTCGCTTTTATTGGAGTCGATTACAAAATGTGTAAAATATAATTATTATTGGTAATAAAACCTGATTGCATGATACATAAAAATGCTAATCTAGAATTAGTAGATCTAAAAGGCTTATAACATGTTCTAATTTTTATTTTTATTCATTTGTCTTTCTCGTTTTTGAAGGTAGCCTACATGCAGTTGAAGACATCGAAATTATTTTTGTTTATTTATCCGCATTAATCAAATACATCTGGTAATATATTTAAAACTAGTGCCTTAAAAGTTTAATAATGATTTTGACACAATCTAACACATAAAATACACAATCCGATGTTTAAATTTCAGTTAATTATAGCTTTCATAATCAACGCAGCCAGCGTAGGTAAGTGCGCATTTAAAATAACATAATCCTATTATGCCATTTATCTAGTAACCTGCTTTGGTACTTATCGGTTAACGGGAACCCACTCATTTAGACACGGTTATTAAATCAAAACAAACTAAATATAATTTTATTATATAAAATAACACTCCTATAATATATAAATAACAAAATATCATTTTTCCGAGACTGCAACCCAGAACTGGACGATGTCGCGGAGTAGCTGCATGAAGCGGTCGTCCCCGCCCGTCGTCCGCCACATAAATTCTGCGAGGTAGCTGTCCAAGTGGTGTCTGGCAGTACCCCTTTGTCTTTTATTACGCCATTTAGCACAACCCCACATCCTTTCAATATTTTGTGTATGGGCCCCGGTTTCAGGATCAATGAAATTATATTTATGGTTGACTTGTAGGTGTGAAAATCCAGCTTGTTCTAGTTGATCAGTATTGTATCCTTTCCAACAATCTGATATAATGGTGGAACCATGTTCGACAAATTTAGAAATTTGTTCTAAAAGTGTTTTTGCACTTCTATTTGGAACTGCTACCAAGAAACGACCTCCGGTTTCTCGACATAGTCCGCCGAAAACCCATTGTTGAGGCAAAACTCGACCCGCATTATTTTTGCGTTTAGTGAACAGACTTTCATCTATTTCCACAATAAGATTTTCACCTCCTATCTTGCCTTTATTTTGGGATTCGATAGCGAAAGCACACACTTCCCTAATATAGTTATTCCAGTCAACAGTTGTCTCGTAGCTCATTCCTAACTGTTCTTCACACCACGCTAAAGAGTTCAGTTCCTTGCACCAACAGTATATAAAACGCACTATTGTCACAAAAGGAAGTCTGCTACGAACAAACCAAGTATCCGTACGAATGCCTAATTTTTTTCTACACTGATTAATATTACATTTCCAAAATGGTTTTCCTTTAAAGAAATATAAATGCATTTCATGCCCATTCTCACATTGTTTTGCAACCGGCAACAACTCTTTAGATTGAAGGAAAGAAACAGCTTCTTCCTCGGTTCTGGGTAAGTCCCATATTAACATACGATCACTCATATTTGAACAAACAAGATAACTGTAAATGTACAAACAAACCTATATTTGATTGTTTAAATCAAAACAAACTAACCTATAAACAGTCATTCGTGTCTATAGCAAAAAATCATGTGATATTTGTTACACACCGGCGATAAATAAACGAACGATAAATAAATAAACGATAAAATAAACGAAATAAATGGTTTGAAATTTAACATTGCTCTTATGGGTTACAAATCCAAGATTTCCGCCACTACAGCAGACCCTTAAGCCCTTTTGCCCTAACTTCAAAGAAATACACTTCATATAATTAAATAAATGAAATATTTTTGAAACGCAACTTCTTATTAAACCAATTTACAATTTCTATTTTGTTTTTACATATTATTTAGGTTGCAGTGGTTTGTTGTAAATGGTTTGTTGTAAAGTTAAATTTTGTTTTTACTTGCTGCTACTATATAATATGTATTACTACACTCAAATATCTAATAAATAAATCTAATAAACACCAACATCAACAACACAGCATCCTCCTCCGACGACGACATTTTGTAAAATAATTCGACCACGCAGCTGAACCGCTGACGTGAGTTGAGCAAATTTCCAAAATTAAGTTTATAGACCGATATTTTAGGGTTTCGACCAACAATTTGGGAAATAGGTCTATTCACGACGGTGCTGAATAGCTGCAAAATGGTTCGCACGCCATTCCGCATATTGGGATTGTCTTCAATACACAAAGCATTGCGTGCTTCGCACGCCATTCCACATATTGGGATTGTCTTCAATACACAAAGCATTGCGTGCTTCGCACGCCATTCCACATATTGGGATTGTCTTCAATACACAAAGCATTGCGTGCTTCGCACGCCAAACCTCGTATTAGGGGTATTTTCAAAACGCAAAGCATTGCATGCTTCGCACGCCAGCCCCACGGTAGAATCCACCACATGGCTTTGAACCGGGTACTTCTATGGTATTTTACGTTTTGATCGATTTTGGGGGAACCAAGCGAGCTATAAGGTCGCGTAAAAAAACAAAATGTGCAGAATAACATCTTACATTTATATTTTTAGAAAAAACTCTAAAAAA
>JAGFPH010011319.1:7815-32729 GCA_018207615.1 Philaenus spumarius
GGCAAAGAATTATTTTATTGATGTTGGTGCCGGAGTAATTGATAAAGATTATCGAGGGAACGTTCAGATATTACTTTTTAATCATTCGGAATTTGATTTTGTAATAAAAAAAGGTGATAGAGTAGCACAGCTGGTTTGTGAGGTGATAACTTATCCCGAAACTGAAGAAATATTTTCAATTGATAAAACAGAACGAAATTGTGGGGTTTTGGTTTAACTGGAACTTAATATGTATTTAAAACATTATTTGAACTATCTGCTATAGAAATATGTAAGCAAGTTTTAATAGAAGATATTCATATAGATGAACTTCTATTACCAGTTTCTATTAAACACCATTTTAAAGAAAATTTTTCAATCTATTTAGTGCAAGTGAAATGTAATATCAAGGGGTATAGGTTTTTTGATATTGATTTTGAAAATATTACTAATACAGATTTTTTTATGCTGTTGAATCTAGGTTCTGTTTCTGATGTACCGCCATTCATTCTTCGTCGAAAATATTATTCATTCAATTCAAAATGTCCTCATGCTGGTTTTGATCAATAAATTATTTCAGAAATGAGTGGGAGTTGGAGATGTATTATTAATAAAAAAAATTGTGTTGTGTATAAAACTTTATTATTTCAATTACCCAAAACTGAGAGGCTCTAAAAAGGGTAATATATATTTAACTAATGCAAATGGTTTTTGAGTCTCATTACATGATTAGCTTGCAAACAGAGAGATTCATAAAATGTTTATATTTTACACACTTCTTTTCTATTTGTTACAAAGTATTGTAGCAGAAGAAAATTGTACATCGTTTGCTATAAAATACCTTACAGATTACGGCTACTTATCATCTTCTTCGGACAATGCTTCAGATATTTCGTTTATTGATATGAAGACTGATGCTTTATTTAGATTTCAAGAATATTATAATATTACAGCGGACGGCGAACTTAACAATCAAACCTTGGAGTTGATGATGTCTAAAAGATGTGGTGTAGAAGATGATGTTTTTAGTTTTAGAACATCGTCAAAATGGCATAAGAAACAGCTGCGATGGTATTACACGGCTGCGAATAAGCAATTAACAGACTTAACTGAATTAGCTTTTAAAGCCTGGGAAAAGTATGCAGATCTAACATTTATCCACGACAGACAGAATCCCGATATATTGATTTCTAATAAAAAAAGGAGGCATAAGTTTCAAAAAGATGGTTCTAATTGTCCATATGATTTAGATGGTCGCGGTCATGTTTTAGGTCATGCATTTTTCCCTACACAAACAGGTTCTATGGTTGAAATACATATGGATCAGGATGAAGCTTGGTGTTTGGAAAGCGAAATTGAAAAATGTGGTAACGATAAAACAAATTTACTTTCGACTTTAATTCACGAAATTGGACATTCCTTAGGAATTTCGCATTCCAACGATAGAGAATCGATAATGTACGCATTTTACATAAAGTCTGCTTTAAATCTTAGTGCAGATGATGTTTTAGCGGTTCAAAGTTTGTACGGCCCAAAAAAAGTTGAAATCGCCACCACTACAACTACTGCTACTCCACAACCGCTGGTGCCTACAACAATATTACCACCACCACACAGTGTAATAGAACCCAATTTATGTAAATCAAATATTAACACATTTTTAATAATCAATCAAGAACTCTACATTTTCTATAAAAAATGGTTTTGGATCAGTCCGCTTGGAAGTGGGGAGGAGAAAATTGGTAAACCACAATTGATAAGAGATTGGTTACATTTTTTACCCACAGATTTTGAAAAATTTGATTTTATCTATCAAAGACCAAATGGACATGTTGTACTGTTTATAAAAGACAAGATATATATGTTGGAAACCCCCTCACTACATCTTGAATATGGTTACCCAATTAATTTACAGTCACTGACTAGAAGAGCAAATATAAGAATCCAGGGTGTCGTCAACTCTTATTTAGGCAAAACTTATATTTTCTTTGATAATAACTATTATATGGAAATTGATGAATGCCAATTCCAAGTTTCAAAATACGGACAAATTTATAAAAGTTTTTCAGGTGTACCTTCCGATTTTGATTCAGTATTTAGGTTTACAAACGGAAAATTATATTTCTTTAAAAATAATAATGTTTTCGAGTATGACGAGTTTGTAAATTCAATAAGCGCTGTGAAAAAGAACGATTTATCGATTTTTGGAATTCAAAATTGTTTAGACACAAAAAATAATACAAATATTTTAACTCGCATCAAAAATATTATTGACTCTCATCTAGTCAGTTAAATGGCTACTGTCGACAAGAACACACCTATGGAGAACGAACAGGTTATTCTAGAAATAAATAAATTGCGTAGAAATATAAAATATAAACACCGCGCTCTAACGCGCGGTATTTTTGAATCAGAAGAGACGCTTGAAAAACAATTTAAACCCATTGTAGATCCTTTGAAAAAACTACTTTCTGAAAAGGAACAAATTGAACCCGACGCGATGGTGGAAGTGAAAAAACCCATAAAACGAAGATATATTATGGATTCGACTGAAGAGGAGGAGGAGGAATTAGATCCTGAAAGTATTGGAAGATCTGAAGTAAAACGTAAATTTGTACCCCCTCCGCAAGGTGTAAAACGCAAAAAATTGGTAAAAAAGACTCTGATCCTTTTGCAGACGAGGAGGAAGATTATGACTACGAAGATTATGCTAGAACCGAATCTCGAAAAAGAGTAATGCCTCGACACGAACCGCCTATGGATGATGAGGAAATTGAAGATAACGAAATGGAAACTATCCCCACAACACCGGCGCGTGAAGAAGTATTTGAAACTCGAGAGACGGGCGAGGATCCGTTGAAAACGCCGGAAGGTAGAAAAAGTATTACCGACTATATAAGAGAGTCGTTTACAGGTCCAATTTCAAAACAATATTTTATAGAGCTAATAAATAGTGGAAAGAGAATAGATAAAACTTTTGGAATTCATATCGAAGGAAATACATGGATGATGGGTGATAAAGTACTTAATATGTTAAATGATGATTTAATAATTAACGATAAACAATTTTCAGGAACTCCGGGTCTTTACGAATTAATTATTATGAATTAACCTGATCCATTTGTTTATACAAAAGAAGATCTCAAAACGTATGGCGATATTTTGCACGAAACAAACGTTTATCGCCAAAACAATTCCGCTTTAGGAAAAGTGAAATCAAGTAAAAGTAAAAAATATAAATATATAATATCGAAACTGATCAACAAAGTTGGTAGGGGGGATATGTTACTTAATCCATCTCCAAATTATGTCTACTGGAATGATCCAAATGAGTTGTGTGAAAGATTAAAATTGTTATACGCTTCTCGGCAAGCGGGGAATACAGGCCACGCCAACGAAATTCATTCAATTCTCGAAGAACTAGTCGAGGCGGGAATTCTAATTAAAGAATGAGTGTAGATAAATTTGGTAGACATTCCGTAAAACGTTTCAAAGGTGTGCAAGGACCACCTGGAATAGGAATCCACATGACTGAAAGGGGTAATTATAATATGCAAAATAAAATATTGACTAGCGTGGGGAATCCTAATTGTGATAGGGATGCTGTTAATTATCAAACAATGAAAAAGCTTTGCCTGATGGGAGATAATTTTTATGATGGAAATAAAAAAATTATAAGCAACGTTGCACCGCCAGCGTCTGCCAATGATGTTGTAACAAAATCATATTTAGAAGTATACAATATTAAACCACCAAAAAACGATGCAGATGTTGTTAATTTAGGTTATTTGAAAGATAATGTTTATATGAAGAATGAGGGGGAGGTCCTCGATTTCAATAAAAAACGAATCAGTAATATACAAACCAAGGAGCTGGGTGATGCTATATCTTTAGAAAGAGTAATAAAATTGTTATATTTAAATTATCTGAGAAATTTTGGTAACAAAGATAAAGATATAAAATCTTATTCAGATTGGTTTGACTCGTTCAAAGGATCTCTTACTGCCTAAAACCATGTCAAAACGCGGGCGTGGATTAATCGGTGACGTCATAAATAAAGCTATTAATATTCTACCGCTTGAACTTCATTTACCCGGTTACCAGTTCTGTGGACCAGGAACAGCTCTCGCAAAGAGATTAAAACGCGGTGATTCAGGCATTAATAAACTAGACATCGCCTGTAAAGCACACGATATTGCGTACAGCAAATACAGTGATAGCAAAAATCGTGCAATTGCGGATCAAGAACTCGCCGACCGAGCCTGGGAACGTGTAAAAGCATCCGACAGTGGTTTTGGAGAGAAAGCTGCAGCCTGGGCGGTAACAAATATCATGAAAATGAAACAGAAATTTGGTGGAGGAGAGCAAAAGAAAATATTAAAACTACTTGCAGAGGTTAAAAAAACTGTAAAAAAGAATAATAAGAAGAAAAAAGGAAAAGGATTGTATGTGCGACCGTATAAGGGTGCAGGAATTAAAAAAAAAAACATCTACTTGTCGAAAATGATAAAATCGATACCAAACAGACCTTTGTCAACATTTGATATAATAAAGTATGCTAACAAATTAAAAATACCATATTTTAGAGGTGTATTTATGCGCGATACGCTTCCACAATTACCTCTAATAAACGAATCGGTAGTAATGAATTTAGATAACGTTAGGGGGAATGGCACGCATTGGGTTTGTTACAAGAAACGCGGACGGATTGTACATTATTTCGATAGTTTTGGTAATCTACGCCCACCTATAGAATTGGTGGAATACCTTCAACGACAATATCCTGTACAAATAAGATATAATTATGAGGCACGCCAAAAGAGGATGAATTCCGACAATTGTGGTCATTTGTGTTTAGACTTTCTGGCATCAACAGCATGATTTGTATATCTGGAAGAAGCTCTTATTTTACGTGCGAATTTTTTCCCCCCATCGATCTTTCGTCTTCAAAACAATGGGAAATTGGATTGGTTGATTTAATGACATACAATTCCATACCAAGTATAGAGAAAGATGTTAATGATAAATTCTATTATGGTAAAGCAAATCAATCAATTACTATTCCCGAAGGAGCGTATGAAATTGATGATATCAAACATTACCTGGATAAGGAGTTGAAGAAACAAAATAAAAAAAACTCGTTACAGATAAAAGCAAATAATAACACTTTAAAAACAGAACTTTTCTGTTCAGAGAATGTACACTTTACAAAGGAAGATACGATTGCATCGTTATTGGGTTTTAATAAGGGTTCCACATTGAAGGCGGGTAAATGGCACGAGTCTCCAAATCCGGCAGCCATTGTTAAAGTGGACGTTATACGAGTAGTATGCGATATTGTAAGGAATTCTTATAAGGACGGTGTTGAAGGTCACGTACTACACGAGTTTTATCCGATAGTAGAACCTAGTTATAAAATAGTTGAGAAACCATCGCACGTAATATATCTACCAATAGTTCCGCAGGGCCTGCTTTATAAAATCAATATTAAATTGGAAGATCAATATAATCGATTGGTTAGTTTTAGAGGAGAAACCATAATTATTCGTCTACATTTAAAAGGAATTAAATAATGGGATTTATTTTTACAAACAAAGGAATTCACATTTGTCCATTAGATAATTATACCTCACCACCCCGCATTCATCATTCAAAGCTCAAAGAGGTAACACCGGATAATCTTTTATTTTTAAAATCAATTCCCGGATACAGAATAAATTATGTTAAACGTTAATGCTCCTGTACACAGCAGCGAAATTATTACAGACTACGAATGGCATTCACATTCACCCTACTCGTCAAATTCTTATGGAAATAGTGATGAAATAAGGATTCCTATTCACCAACAGGATGTGTATACGCTACCAAGTAAAAGTTATTTGCTAATTGAGGGATTGCTTTTAAAGGAAGACGACTCAGCGGCGACAACAACAAAATTTGTAAACAATGCGCCAGCCTTTCTGTTTGAAGAAATACGATACGAGCTGTGCGGTACGGAAATAGATCGAGTTAAAAACGTTGGCCATACAACATTAATGAAAAATCTTTTAACTCTGAGACCAGAAGAAAAAAATCTTTTAGGAAATTGGGGTTGGACGACAGACACACAAGCATATTCCCTCGAAACTGATGGAAAGTTTTCATACTGTATCCCGCTTAGACTCTTGCTTGGTTTTGCCGAAGATTACAAGCGCATAATTTTAAACGTTAAACAAGAGCTGATTTTGCTAAGAGCCTCCAACGATAAAAACACAATTCTTAAGACAACAGCCGATAAGTATAATATAAAAGTGAAGATTAATACAATTGTATGGCGAATGCCGTATATAAAAGTTGTGGATGAGGAGAAAATATCTCTACTAAGAATGACAGAAAGAGATGAAATAATTTCGATTCCTTTTAGACGTTGGCAAATGCATGAATACCCAATTCTTCCGAAAACAAAATTCCAAACCTGGACGGTGAAAACATCTTCTATGATGGAAAAACCTCGTTATGTAATAATTGGTTTTCAAATAAACAAGAAGAATGATTCGACCAGCAACGCTTCACACTTTGATTTCTGTTCTATAGAAAATATTAAACTATACTTAAATTCAAATTACTATCCCTATGATAATATTAACGGAAACACAGCTGTTTTATACGACTACTTTTCAAGATTTCAATCATCCTATTACCATGGAAGCGAAGATCAACCATTCGTCGATAGAAAAACCTTTATCAATAAAACACCACTTTTCGTCATTGATTGCTCAAACCAGCCAGAAACTTTAAAGACGGGATCGCTCGATGTGAGAGTTGAGATGCAGAGCAGCGCAGACTTTCCAGACCTCACAGCATGCTACTGTCTTATTATTCATGATGCTCTTGTACAATACTTACCTTTGTCAGGAATTGTAAAGAAAATAATGTAAATAAAGAATTTATTTTTTTAATTGATTGTGTATTTATTGGGTAACAAATAACAACACCAAATACAATATATATATTTATTAAGTAATAAAAAAAAATAATATAAATAATACAATATTTGTTATATAAAAAGAATACAATATATATATTTGTTAAATAATAATGTTAAGAATATATATTTGTTAAAAAAATGGAAGGAAGGGACGATGATGGTTAGAGATAAAAATGGCCTATACTAATGGTCCCCGTATAAAAATAAATTTGCCTGTGCCGATCGAGATAGGCGTCGGCATGTTCAACATTTTTAATTGTTCTGGGTATACCATAATATGAGTATACCCGTAATCTATTTTGAATATATAAAATGTCAAAAATTTCTAAAAATTTTGGCATGCATTTATCGGGAATTAAAATGTCTAACCCCACAGCAAATCTCGTATATAATTTATCATTTCTTCTAACCCAAAAAAATTTACAAACGGGCGGCCAAACCCCCCTGCTGTAAACATCATTGCCCCTTCCTCTGAAATTATAAATTCTAAAAACATAAAATGGCAGGTGGTTAGTACTTTCAACATATTAGTCCGCCACCTATGATTGCCCACCGGCATGATTTCTGAAACAAACAAAAAATTAATCGATTAAATAATGACCATATGCAAGTGTTGTAATTCCATCTTCACATATATATCTTTTATCATCGTCAGCACTTAGAGCTAATTTATTAACAGTAATGGATTGAATATTATGTTTTCTAGATCTAAATAGTTTCATATCTTTTCTGAGTTTAACACCCTCAAATAAACATTTTTTGTAATCCTCAAAACATATTTGTTTTTTTATCACCGGTTTAGTTATTCCTTTTACTTTTTTTGTCACCTTATCGCTCATAGTCTTGAAGGTATAAAGTTTTGGACGCAAACCAACAAATTCTGTGATTACATCGCTCATGCATTCGTCTTTGAAACATCCTAATCTCTTTTTATTTTCTACGGAATAGTTCTTGTGGTCTGTTGGGTAATCAGACATGTCGAAAAATTCCTTCATTTGTAAAAGATCTTCGTATACGTTTTCTGTAAAGATTTCATAGAAAAACGAATCTGTGTCTAGGTACATTAGATTTACAGTTTTATCTTTATAAAAGTTTTTTATAACTTTATAGTGAAATTCATACATGTGATATTTGCTTAGTTCTAAAACAGAGAAACCAATATATATCGGTTTATTAAATAAAATTGTCTCTTTCCCACATTCGATTGCGCTCAGATTTTCATTGTAAACAATTCTGTTTAGGAAATTTGGTCTTGAAATCAAACGTTTCAACCGCTTCTCGTTATTAACAAGCTCGAGATTCATCCTTTTTCTAATATTTTCAATACTCTTTCCAAACATTGCATTATTTAACAGCTTATAAAAATCTTTTTCAAAATCATTTTTTGCCTCTTTTCTTTTCTCCGTATTAAATGCAATATAAGACGCCAGCCAACAGCTCTGGTTAAATTTTAATATCCCATGTATTTTTTCAACTGTAAGCCCGTTTCTAATAGCCTGTTTAACATTCATATAGTGACAGATGTAACGTTCTTTTGTGTCAAATGTTGTTAAAAGTTTTTCCTGTTTTGATCCGGGTGGTGTCTTACGTTCCGGTAAAAAGGGAAGATCATTATGAGAGTCATGCAAATAAGTTGGATAGTATACATCACACTCTATTATATATCCTTTATCACCCTCATCTTGAATTTCGTTTACATCAAACGTTTTAATTTCGTTGCGACTCAACCATTCAAAAGAATCTTGCGGCATAGGTTTTGACATTGCAAAACCATATAAATTGTTAGCATCTATGTAAAGTAAATAGGTATTTGGTTTTTCCGAATCATATAAAGTGTATGGATTATTAGCCTTAGACCATCTCTTTGAACAGCTTGTTATACCGCCTCTAATTCCCCTCTCTATAAACATATACATATCGTAATCGGTAATCAAGTCTAATTCTATTTTTGTATACTTTAACATTGCGTCAAACGTTAAACTGGGAACCGACAATTAATATGCGGGATCAACGCTATAATTGTCTAAACAAATGTCTCGAAAATTTTCAAATATATCAGCAAGTAGAAGCACATCTGTACGCAAATATAAATCACTATATTCACCCAAAGTCTTGCAATTGAAACGCTCCCAAACTCTTTGTGCGTGATTATAATCATCATCGCTCACGTTCTCGTCCGTAATGCTATTATAAAAATCCTCCTTTTTCGGAAGTTTGGGTTCATCTAATCTGGCACAAGAATCTGTATATTCATACGGATAAACACCTTTTCTCGTTACAAGTTCTAGATCATTTGTAAAAAATTTTTGTGTGTGAGAAAATCTATCTTTTGGAAGATTATTTGCAAGACGGGCTAAACTATCATTCATAAATCTGAAACTATCTAGAAATCTCAATTTAATCCCGCTTACGGTCTGTTTGGTAAAAGATATATATTTTTCGGAAGTATTTGGAACTACACCAATTTTTTCAGAATCAATACCTAGTTGACGAACAATAAAATGTGAATCATAATTTGAACTACCATGAATGAATATAGGTAAATAGCGTTGATTTTTTCTTTTTAAATTACAATCATTACATATTTCATTTCTAAATTTACCAGTGAAATGACAATGATCTCTTACACGTGGATGTAATGCAGTAAAGTCTCTATTATAAGATTCACATTGTGTAGCCAGTTTTACTCTACGTTTTTCATCACGGCTAAGAGGGAGAAGGGGAAAATTGTTTTCCTGTAATAAATCACCGATAAGATTTGCTATAGAAATTAAATAGTCCATAAATTTAGCGGCCGCATCCACACCTCTATACAAATATGGATCGCAAGGTAAATTGCGTGTAATTGATTCCGGAAGATTTTGCCAAACCAGGTACACACAAAAACTCATTGGTTCGTGGTGACTATCCACTTTTGTAAACTGCGAATCAATTTTATTTACTTTTTTCAATATACTTTCAAAATCACAATAAGCCACAATAGGAATTCTAAAACTATGATGAAAATTTGAAAATTTCAAAACCGAATGTTCTTTTGGCATAACACACTTTACCGGTTTGTTATCGCGACAATCTTTTTTATGTGTTTTTAATTTTTTACGCGAATCCTTACCCTGATAGCCGGCGAAACAACGTTTACAAAATATCATTTTCTCTTTATGTTTAGTAATCTGGCTACGCACCAATTTTGAAAAATTCTTAATATAACAATAATGATTAGAAATTAACAACAAGTCAAAATGGGTTTTTCTCTGTTTATTAGATATCCTTAAGGGATAAATTGTTTTTTTCCCATTTACTCCATAAACGTTTACACTAACACCAATATTTTGTTTTTCAAAAACTTGTATTTGTTTTAATTTTACAGGAAAAGTAAGTCCATTAAAGTTAAACAAATCACTCAATTCTCGATATCTTTTATTCACTCTTTCTACATGTTCTCCCAAAACATAACGAGATAGGATTTTTTAGGATTAATAACCGCACTTTTAACAGCAATACATTTTAGTAAAGGTACATACGAACTTCCTCCAAGCGGGTTATATTTGCTAAATCTTAATAGAAGCCCATCTACAGAGAGTAAAGTCCATCCGCTCCCCTTTCCCTGATATTCATATTCCTCCAAACAAATTTTCATAAACATTTCCTCTAACAGTTCGCCAATTGATGAATCTTGGAAAATTGGAATATTAACGGTTTTAAAAGCTCTATTCTCCACACCCATATCAGCTAACATTGGTTTAGTATAAGTACATTCTACCATAATGTTAGATTTTAAAGGTGTATCATATTCTATTAACATATTTTCAATAAGGCGTCTAATTTTTTCATCGTTTCCAACTAAAAATGTGCAGACATCCTTAAATGCTGTATTATTGTTTTTTAAAAAATAAGTTTTTAAAATACCTCTAAAAGCGTTTTCTATTTCTATAAACTCGTCTCCGTCACACCGCAGTCCCAATCTATATTCTTTTTTATTTAAAGCCATTTTTTTATTTAGTATCAATAGATTCAATTTTAACGTTCTTAATCTTTAAAACTTTTTCACAAACATTTGCTAGAATATTATTAATAGCGTTATAAATTGATTCATCTTTTTCGTTTAGTATAAAATAACCCTTTTTATTAACCTTTTGCCAAAAATTCTTTTCGCTTGTACAATCTTTCAAATCTTTTATTTCGGTTATTTCAATTTTAACAAGATGGGTACCAGTCTCGCCGGGTGTTATAATTCTTTTCCTAGTGTTTCCCGAATGATACAGAAACTGTTGACTTATAAGAACCGAACCGCTTTTTTTCTGAAACTTTTTCGAAAATATTTTAGCAAAGCCGTCCTCCTCCTCCTCGTCTTCCTCCTCACTACTGATATCTTTTTTCTCTTTATTCCTTTACACTGTTTTGAAATAATATTAAATTTCTCTACAACTGCGAATGAAAACTTTTCGTTTTTTTCTAAAACGTGTTTTAGAATATTACAAATTTTACTTAGAGACAATTCTTTATCTCTTGACTTGACTTTAGTATGTAAACAATTCAAAATTTCTCTAACTACAATAATGGGTTGTAACAGCAAAGAATTGTGACTATTTTGATATTCTTGTTTTAGTAAACGATAAAAACTATCCCATCTATTAAAAGTAACTAATCCAAGCTTGTAAAGATTTTCTACAATATAGTGAATAGTAAACATACTACCGGTCAGGACGAGGCTGCCTTCTTCTGTGTACGCCGGTGGTGGTGTTGGATGATTTGCTACCGGCGACTGCGCAGCCACATCATATGCTGGTGGTGAAGGCGGCGGACTGGGAGTGATATACTCCTCCTCTGCTCCAACGTTGTTGATAAGTTGAAACTCCATTGCTACAACAAAATGTCTATCAGTTGTTTGTTTTCGTTGTATTAGAGAAAACAATAAATGATTTCCTAAAGACAAGTACTTACTTGATGAAATAGAAAAAACACTGCTCACTTTGAAAAAACACTGTGATGAAGTGATTATAACTGATGCCTCTTCTTCAAAGATCTCTCTTATATACTGAGGCTCAAGGACTATGAAATCATGACAATGTTGCACGGCTTACCAAGTTGCTGTTTTGGATAATAATTACTACACGTTCCAAGGTTGCACTTCCTGTCGAGTTGCACCTTTGAATAATAATTGCACACGTTCCAAGGTTGCACTTCCTGTCGAGTTGCACCTTTGAATAATAATTGATAGACGTTCCAAGGTTGCATTTCCTGTCGACTTACAACTTTGAATAATAATTGATAAACACCCAAGTTTGTATTTCCTGCTGACACACCATGTTGAATAATAATTAACAAACAACCAAGTATGTACTTCCCGACAATTTGCAGCGGTTGACCATCGGCATACTAATCTAAATCTTCTCCATACCTAGCGTTATATTTTTCTATGCGCGTTTGCCAAATATCAAATAAGAAATACAAATCAAAATACTCTTGATAATTATTAAGTTCTTTTACATATTTTAATTTACAATAGCTTAACATTTCGTGAAGATTATTCCAACACAATTGTTTTGAATATTTTCGTAGAAATTTTGAAGTGCCTAAACGTAGCTCTCCATTTTCCCGATTGAATAAATTTAATGATGAACAATATGTTTCAAAATCTAACTTATGTGAAAATTTATCTAGAAACCAAAATGGCACATTCGTATCTATAAAAACAATATTTAAAATATTAAGCTCGTTTGGTATTTTTTCTATTAGATTTTCATCTGAAATATATTTGTAAAGTTTTAAAAATAACCCTCTAAATTTATTTACACTCTCCTCATCTTTTTTCAATATTTCCAAAGAATTCTCTAAAACACAATCACACTTATCAAACAATATTGCAAAATTTACAGCACTTTCTGTACAATAAATTGCCAATTTGTTAAAAATGTTTTCAAATATTAGTTGTATTCCTAAATTATGTGAATTATTATTCTCACCGTATATTGTTTTACGATTATCCTTATATTGTAGAATATCGTTCTTATAGTTACACAACCGACATTTAATTAAAGTTTTTGTATTTATCGCACTATCTACAATTGATTTTGTAACAATAAAATTACCGTACAATCGGTTATATGATATCACAGTTTGTATAAAAATAAAATCGTTGGCGGAAAAACTCCGCCGTCTCTTTGCACTCGACATCTCTCTCCAACTGTCGCTCTTGCGGGTTATATAACACAAATACGCAAAGAATATTAAACACTGTTTATTAATTCATATAGTATAGGTTCTACATCAGCATAATTTACAATCTTTTTTACATTGTTTAATTTTTCTTCATGAATATGGTGCAACTCTCTAATATAATTTAAATTGATGTTATTTATTTCTTCTGGACGATTCCTCCTAAGTATTCTTAAATAACAGGTGGCGGGTTCTGTGTTAACATACAGTCGAACGACTTTTTCGGTCTCCAAATAATTTGGTAAAAGGTTTCCCAACAGAAGAAGCAAATTATACTCTACAGAATTAATCTTTCCCATTTTATACAAAAGCAGGGAAAATATTTCTCTAGCGCTGAACAACGATCTATCCATAATAACGATGTAACCATCCTTTGAGTATTTTGCAACCTCCATCTCATTTTCCAACATGTGTAATAAAACCATTACTTGGAAAGTGAATGCATAACGCTCTTGATCTTCATAAAACATTTTCAAAACATTCTCACCATAGAAATTTAACCATTTTGATACGGGTTCTTCTAGCAACTTTACCTTACAATTGTCGGATTGTAGATTCTCATAAAGTTGTGATGCAAGCACACTCTTACCTGCACCTATATTTCCTTCTAATATAATTATCATGATGTTGGTAATTTAAAAAATCTGTCAAATCCTGCTCGGTAGCGACCTTTATCCCTCTCGCTCTCCTTGTTGATAACAACAAATGAATAGCTGTTGCCATCGTTATTGTTCCAAACATTGGCACACAGTTCTTTGAATAATTCGAAGGACATATCTGTATTCACGTGGTCATTGTAAACGTGCGTTTGACTGTACGTTTGACTCAAGTAGAAAACATCTAGCTTATAATGTCTTCCTGTTGTAAAATAGCTGCGAATATTATCCTGTTTCTCGCATGACACATCATCCAATATAATAATAGAATCTGTTTTTATTTCTGTTAGATCAGGGACTTCTTCATTTTCTGAAAACAATTGATATCCAATTTCTGGGAGACCTTTTAACACACAACTTAAAAACTTATATTTTGGTTGACATAACGATTTAGAAAATACATATACGTTTTTAAAATGCAAACCATTTGGAGAAAATAATAAATTCATTATTAAATTGGGTTTTCCTGAATTACTGGGTCCTGCTATAATGCATCGAATATTATTTGGAAGAAGCGTATTGTGTTTCGCTTTTTTTATTTTAACAGTAGGAAATATTATGTCATCAAAATTTATAATTGGAAGTCTAACGCGCTGTTTCACCAACTTCATTGTAAATCTTTTTTGTCTATCCAAGTGTCTCTTGTACTATCAAAACCCAACCAGCGAACAAGCAGTTTATTTCCTTTCTTACGTATCACTTTCTCTATTAAATAGATATCTTCATACTTTGTTTTACTTAATTCTTCGTTGTAAAATCCTCCTTTTATCACATCACCAGATTCGTCTTTTAAAATGTATGTGACTGGAACCGTAGACTTAATCTCATAGACTGTGTAGATCTCGTTTGACCAGCCGGGGTAGTAACCTTTATCAAAAAATTTCTTCGTTCTACTAATCCTAACTTTATCCCCCACTTTAAATCTATTTTTAACCTTTATTTTTTTTCTATTATTAATTATTCTCTGCAAAACTAAATACTCGTTATTCTTGTTTACCTCTAACGGTTTCATGCCAATTGTTCTGTGCACAGTGTTATTGTATTTTCTAATAATTTCTGGTAACAAATTTAACCATTTATAATTACCCTGTTCACTAAATGCTATCCACATTTTTCTCTTTATTGTTCTATTTAATCGTTCTACAATAGACGCTTTTTTATCAGAAAAAGTAGAATAATGATTAACACCATACTTATCTAACAACCTTTTAATCTGAACATTGTAAAACTCTTTTCCTTTATCTGTTTGTAAATGTTTCATATGATGCTTATGTAAAATTGGTTGCAAAACTCTTGCAATCTCATCAGCATTTTTTGCCTTTATCGGCTCGGCTATTGCAATTTTACTAAAACAATTTATTACAACTAATATATATTTATAATCTTTATTGATTTTAGAAAATGGTAACATCTCTACAAGATCTGCTTGAAAAAGATCATGCAAACCTTTAAGTTCAACATAACGGGTAGAAAAATTTCTACGAACCTGTTTGTGTAATTCATTAGCTATTTTATTTCTTACATTCATTTTTTAAAACATTAATAATTCTTAACTATTTTACAATAAGGTGCTGCTTTTTTATGCTCTTGTTTTGGACAATCCTCCTCCTGCCACCGGTCGAGTGTAACTCCACACGCAAGACAGCTGGTTGCATCTCCTTGTCCCGTATAATAGAATCCAGTATCAACCATTTCATCAATTTTTGGAAAGGGTTTTGGCCAATGAAGAAACGTTTCTCTCATCAAGTCTTCAGTTTCAATAACGATTGTTTTAAATTCTCCGTATTTGTGTAAATTTAGTGAAATATTTTTGTTTTGGTCACAATTTGGATTTGAAATCTTATGTAAAAAATTCATATGTCTAATTGTTAAACTTTCTGTGGATTCCCAACCACAACCACAACATTATCAAACATTTTTGTACGGTAAAAACCTGATTTTATAAGATCTTTTTTTGAACAATTAAATATATTATTAGTCCAACAGCCTGTAACATCCTCACCTGAATCGGACATCTCTCTTACTTGACAGCGGATCGGCAATAGAAACAATCTGTCTTCTTCAACGGAAATGATATACCATCAAACGAAAACCGGTGTTCTCTGCATATAAAACAATTTAACACGTCAGAATCTTTTTTCAAATGTTCTGGTAGTCTATCGTAAATATTTTCTATATTTTCGTGATGTTGTAATAAAAACTGTTTAGGCAGATATTTGACTAATTCTTGTTGCATATCCTTATATCCTTTAACACAACATTCTTTGATTGCTAAATTAACAGCACAAATTCTATCTTGAACCAAATGTTCCAATTTCCACCAGTCAAGTAGCACACACGCATTTACATACGCACAATTTTTAGAGCTATGCTCAAACATACATGGTTTACAAGCTATAGCACAAAATTGTTTCTTTAAGACAGTTAAATTTGGACAGTTTAAATCATCTAAATTAACAATTTTCACATTGAATTCACTTAACAAATCAGTTAAAAATTTTTGTTTTTCGCAACCTTTTACATAAACAGTACCACTAATATTAATCTGTCTAAATATTTGTTTCAACTCACAATACGGTTTAACACCCGAGTCCCAACGGAGTCCGTGATAATATTTGTCCAGCCAAATCACTTGTTTTTGCAAATCTTTATGCAGTTGGTTAAAGTTGAACGGTGGTTGAAACAACTGAAATTCATACACTTGCTCATCTGTTGACACTATGGCTAACTCTTTAATAATGAAACTATTATTGTTGTTTTTAAAACCTTGAAAATCGATAATGAACTCCATTATTTAGATTTCTTGCTCGGTGACTGCAACGTAAAACCTTTTAGTTGATTGGTTGCTGCTCTGATCGATTCTTCGTTTAAACGACGTTCTTCTCTTGCACGATCCGCTGCCAATCTTATCCAACAAATACCGCTTCTTGCTTCTCTATGTTCGGAGTCAGTACTAACTTGATAAACAGTATTCAAATCTTCTCGAAAATGTACTCTACGAGAGTTGTCGGCCATGGCTTTTATACCTCCGGCCACTTGTGCGCATCACCTTTAAGTAACCTTGTACGTGAAACCTTGAACGTGTTAGAATGTGATCGGATGTACGTGAGACCTTGAACGTGTTAGAATGTGGATTCGAAAGTGACCGATGCAGCCTTGAACGTGACCGGATGTGTGTGCGACTTTGTACGTGAGACCTTGAACGTGTTAGAATGAAGCCGGTGAACGTGACCGGATGTGCGTGCAACCTTGTACGTGAGACCTTGAACGTGTTAGAATGTAGCCGGTGACCGGATGCGGCCTTGTACGTGAGGCCTTGAACGTGAGACCTTGAACATGACCGGGAGTAACCTTTGGACGTGACCGGATGTGACCTTGTACGTGACAGAATGTGACCTAGTTACGTGATGCCCATATATGGTAATATGCCCATATATGGAATGTGACCTAGTTACGTGACCGGAAGTGATCTAATTACGTGATGCCCATATATGGTGTTATGCCCATATATGGAATGGAATGTGATGACTCATTTTTGTCCTGGAAGCCCCATTTCCTTACTACTTTGGGGGCAACTCAAAATTTTTAAACGGGAAGTATGGTCATGTGATACCTCATTTTAAAGGCCTATTTAAGACTAGGAAAATGACATAAAGAAAATAAAAATCGGACCACCCAAAACAAAATGGCAACCAAAAATGTGTTGAAATAAATCGACATAAAGTTGCTAATATCTCGAAAAGGAAGAGTTTTTAGAAAAAAATTCAAGAGATTTTTTCAAAAGAAATTCTTACTTATTTGTTTATGTTTATTTCCAACGTTAAAATTGCTTATAACTAAAATACAACACATAAAACACTTATATCTACATACATAAACAAATTACAATTTATAACTTTAAAAAAACATTAACCTTTGCATACAAAAACATAAAAGCCAACTATACAAATACATACACGCTTCATCACGCATAACCGCAAATAAAAAAGGAGACAACAAAAGGCTAGGCTTGTGTAGATTATTGCCGAAAAAACAAAAATAATGAACAAATATTTAAAGTTTTGGTCGTTTTGATGGTCTTGTATGAGGGTCTTCTTCATCAGGCTGGTTGGCGTTATTTGCTGACTCAGGTAGGACATCGTCAGTTTCTTCCTCCTCAACTTCCTCGCTGCAAAGTTCCTCATCTTCCTCGTCAGCGAGGTCGTCATCCAAGTCTACGTCGAGTTCGATGTATGGAGCATTTGTGCAAAAACTTCCCACACAGTTCTTGCATACAGTGGTGCACTTGAGGCCTGACTTTCGGCAAGTGCATGCACTGGTACATCCCTTTTTGCACCCGCAGAACACCAGTTTCAGAAGCTCTTGGGGAGCAGGTTCTTTCATTGTAAGAATGGGGGTGAGTCCGAGGCCGTCCCGTCTCCAACCCCATTCAAGAGGGTCTAGCGTGTTTCCCATCCATCACTGAATCTGGAGGAATGTTCAGTAGCTGTGCAGGTCCGCAGCGTTAAGTGTTGGAGGAAGTCGGTGTAAGATGGACTTCGCCTTCGTTGACATCTTCACAAAGAGATGAAACCTCAGCTCATTGATGCTGCGGATGGTAGTTCTTACGGTGTCATACATTGCCATCAGGATCTTCTCCCCAGCTCTGCTGATGTCTGCTAGAGTTGCAGATTCCTTGTAGAACACCACAGCAGCTTCCCTCAATACTGGAGTACTGTCAATTAGTTTACACAGTTTGATTTTCCCATGCCCGAATGGCGTGGAGGTTGTGTCGCACCCAGAGAAGGCATGTACGAGCAGGAGGTGTTTCTTCTCGAACTGGTACGATGAGGTAGAGTAGTACGAGTCAGCTTGCCCCTCTTCCCTGGCTTAAGGAGGTAGATGTTGTTGTAGGTGGCATTACTGGGAGCCCCACACAACAATATCCTTGCGTCAATATCGTCACTGACCACAAGCACAGTGTCGAAGCTAGTTGATTGAGAACAAGCTGTTGTCACAATCAGTACATCAGCGTCCTCTGCTGCCTCCAATACTCGAATGGAGGGTTAAGAAAATTTCAAAATCAGCTCAATTTAGAAAAATCGGTACTTTTTGAACTCAAGGATTAATGCTCTATTACTTTTAGGGAGAGGGAGGTATTGATAAAATTTTAAGTCGACTCCTACATCTTAGAAAATTTTGTAAAAAATCAAATTTACGAAATCGATTTGGAAGCAATATGCTAGGTCAAGCACTTTTAAATAAACATTTTTTGTCTCTTGAATATTTTTCTAAAAACCCTTCCTTTTCGAGATATTAGCAACTTTATGTCGATTTATTTCAACACATTTTTAACCGCTATTTTGTTTTGGGTGGTCCGATTTTTATTTTCTTTATGTCATTTTCCTATTCTTAAATAGACCTTTAAAATGAGGTATCACATGACCATACTTCCCATTTAAAAATTTTGAGTTGCCCCCAAAATCCCCCATTTTTAGGGGCACTCAAAATTTCCGATTGCTTCAAAAGATACTTTGGGCTAAGTTTATATCATTCCCCAAGGGATATTTGTTTGTTTTAACAAACACAAAAGTTAAAGGGGGGAATGGTTTTTTTAAGACACCTGGTATATTTAGTGAACAAGAAACCAGCACTACAGGTAAAAGTCATGAATAATTATTTACATTTTACAATTTTCTCAAAATTCTTTAAAAATAATTTCCAGATGCATTCAGATGACATACCTAAGCCTCAATTGATTTCCGGACTCATAGACATCGAAAAAGAGCGAAACCCCCAATTGTGTGAATTTAAGGTTTTCTCCAATTTTGTTTTATGAGTTGACAAAATCTCAAAATCAGCTCAATTTAGAAAAATCGGGTGTTTTTTGAACTCAGGGATTGATGCTCTACAACTTTTAGGGAGGGGGTAGTGATAAAATTTCATGTTGGAAAGTTACAGCACATTGAAAATGGGTAAAACACAGTTTTTGGCAAAGTTGGAAAAATTTGCTGTTTTTGGATCCCCATAAAAATCGAACTACTGGACCAATTAAAACTTTGTTTTTTTAATCAACGCGAAATTTTGTCTTCTTTAATTTACTACAGATCTATTTTTTACATAATATGGACCGTTTTTTAGTTATAAGCGAAAAACTGGAAAAAGTCTGAAAATTTGGAGGTTTTTTGCCACCCAAAAGTTGTCCCCCCCCCTTTTCGAGGTCGCAAAATTATATTTGGCATACCCACACCATACCAAACGATCCTAGAAAAAAAATCTTTTACCGCAATTAATGTAAGCTGAAACCCCCCTATATACTGGGCAAAAAGGAGAATATGTTTAAAAATAATCTTTTTTTTAAGGATTTACTAAAAACCCTTGAATATCTATCTCGGTAGTTATTAACAGTAAAAACAATATACAAGATGAAATAAATCCAAGAATTCTCATAGGCAACAGGTGTATTCCTAGACGTCGTTTATGCTAAAAGTAGTATGGTTATGCCAAAATATGCTGAGGATTTGAACTTCAACTTCGCAATTGAAGGAGAACACCAAAAGATTGAGGCAGAATAACACAAGGTAACCTTGCTGTTAGAGTCCAAGACCCGTATTACAGCAATAAAACAAACTGTTGTATTACAATCTTGTAGTAAAGGATTTGGTTTTGAGATAATATGATTATAAGTATTATAATAATTATAGTAGTATAATAATTGTGAGGGTTGTAGTAAATTTTGTGGGGCGCCAAATTTACTACAACCCTCACACAATTACTTTACTTTACAATTAAATCTATATTAAAATAAGATGGTCAACAAGGGTTACAATTATAAAACAATCTTTTACTTCTGTATTATTATAGGTAATACATAAATGATATTTCTTTTCAAAGAACAATATTATTTAAATTGTGAATACTAAGTTTGATGATAAACAGGTTATTAATTGTTGTTCAATAATTTTAAAACACAAGATCTTAACTCGGTGGGTTGGAGCCGTCTTTTTCCCAAAGTATTTAAAAAGAAAACAAATTTGATTATAGATAACACAATTAAAATATGTACAAAATTAATGAGAGCAAGATTATATGGAATCGTCAAAAAGGTTATTTGGTTAATGGATTTAGTATTATAATGGATCACTGAATTTACGATAATTTAAAGTTCAAAAGGTTCTTAGTAAATCTATATGCATAACATAAATATATATTATTATTCACAGTCTAGTTCAAATAGATAAGTTATCCCTCTAAGGTAACTGGTTTGGTGTTGGATCTTAAAATAGCCTAGGCCTAGTTAATTGGAAAGTTCTCACCCAATTGGTTGTTTGTTCTTGTAGATTAGAATTTGATAGTAACTGTTATAAAGGAAAAACACTGAACTTCATAAGCTTCATATTTATTGAAATACCGATTCTTTTCTTTAAATTTCAACAGCCAAAATTATATCAACTGCACTATTTAGTGGCCAACTTAACAATGTTCTTCATTTGGGGCTTCTCTACCTTTCCAGGAAATGGATAATAACGCCTGATGAATCTTCATATCTTCTGGGATTTGGGTTTGTTAATGTAATAGGTGTTTGGGAATCGTGAAGTGTGATTTATTTTAATTGTGTCTTTAATTTAATTGTGTGGATTTGTTTTGATACATAACAATGTTTTACAATGAATTTAATATGATTTTAAACAGTTAAATTATAGAAAACACTTAAATAACTCCTTATTACAGTAATTGCTATCTAATTTCTAGAATGTATATATCTTATTCTTTGTATTTTTTCATTTGGTGGCAAGAATTACGTGGACCAATCACAGCGTTTCGTGGGAGGAGTTTACATAAATGAAATCCGCTTACGATTAAATTTTGTCGGTCGAGGCTTCAGTTTTATATATTATAATAGCTTATCGGCGTTTATTTTAGATTTAGACCAAAGACATTTGAGATGTAAAAAATTGGTTCTTTTCATAGGCCTGGTTTAATTTTCTAATAAGAATGTATTTTTCTTGTAATCGGATTTATTCTGCCAACTTCTCTTCGATTTGTAATTAGATAGGCCTAGTTTCTCCTTGCATTTTAACGTAAATCTTTGTCGATTGACTTGGTTTTATGTTGTTATTTTAGCTTTCCTGGATGCAGAATTTAGTTTTGAATATTTTTGATGTAGGAAATGTAGGTCTACAGATTCGTTTTGCAATTTTATTTTAATGAATTCGAGTTGAAAGTCGTGATTTGATTGTACCTTTCCGTTGTAGTATTTAGTGTTGCGCATAATGGTCGCTAGGTGTCGGGCGTGTATGACGGATTAACTAAATGAATGACATTCCAATTTGACTTCTATCTCTCTCGCTCCAATACGTATTTTTAATTTCGTTCTTAATTCTTTACAGAGTTAGGGAAATATTTGAATTGTAACAATTATTCCCTAGGTAACTTTTCCAGAAAATCTTTAATTTAAAGGTTTTCCTGGGAACAAATTTCCAACAATGAAAATATTTACCTGATTCATCTCACTAACTTATTTACATGAATTATTACACTTTTATATTATTGATACCGTTGTAAATCGGTAATTGCCCCGGTTGGGGTAAATAATTGTTTCTGTGTTTGTCTCTCAATCGGGAGTACCTGGGGTGATGTATTTGTACCTTTTGAAAGCTGTCACATGATAAGGCCCTTTAATTTGTTTTCCTTCTAAATTGCAAACGTAATACGTTGATTTACCAATAATATGATGGATTTTATATGGTCCGCTGAATATTTCGAACAGTTTACATGTTTCTCCTGATGATGCGTTTGATAATGAAACATTCTTAATTAATACTAGATCGCCAATATTTAAAATGGTTTGTTTGAGTTTTGAATTTAATTTTGATGCTCGTTTTTCTTGTTTGATATGTATTTTTTGTTTTGCTAAATATAATTTTGTCTCCAGTGGTATGTCCGTGGTATAATTATTTGTAATATATGGTTCCCAAAATCTGACGTCTCTCTGACCTAGATATAGCTCGTTAGGCGTAAAACCAGTGGTCTCATTATGTACCTCATTTAGCATGATATTTATATCCACTATGCAACGTGCCCAATTTTTGTGGTTTAAAGAGCAATATGTCCTTAAACATCTCTTAACTTCACGTATCGGCCTCTCTGCCATATTTGTTTGTGGGTGATAGTATGGGTTAAAAATGGGCTCTATATTTCGTTCTAATAAAGCTCTGCTCCATGCTCGACTACGAAATTGAGTCCCGTTGTCGCTTTGAAGTCTTTTAGGAGTTCCATATATGGGAAAATGTAATTCTAATAATTTCTTTAAAATTGTTTTGGTGTTTGCACATCTCATAGGATATAATTTTACGAATTTCGTAAAAATATCTAGTACAATCAATATATATTTAGTTCTTCCTATACTGGTTGGAAGTGGCCCTATAATATCCACAGCTGTTTGATCGTTTTTTCCTGTACAAATAATGCCCTTTGCTACTCCTGTTAAAGGGTGGGGGTTACATTTACATTTTTGGCAAGAATCACAGGTGGCGAGCGTTGTTCTAATGCGCCGTCCCATATTTTTAAAAGTAAAACTTTCTCTGAGTATGTTGAAACATTTGTTTGCCCCACAATGTAAGTAATATGAATGACATTCCCATATAAGTCGATTTATGAGATTCTCTGGGACTATTATCAGCCATTGTTGATTTAATTTTTTGTATAAAATGTTGTTATGTAGGCTATATATTCGTTGCAAATTGGGATTATCGGTTGGATCCTCTAAATTTTGAAGAATACGAATAATGGGCAATAATTTTTGATCTTTTGCTTGATGTGTCGCAAGGTGGCTTAGTTCGAATTTTAAATTTGGATCTTGTAAACGTTGAATATAGGTTATAATTAATTTAGATTGGTCCTCTTGTGGTATGGTAGGCTTCTGTGGTGGCATTCGGCTTAAGGCATCGGCAGTGCAATTCTCACTTCCCTTACAGTGTTGTATTTTAAAATCATAGACTTGTAACGCCAGAATCCATCGTGTTAGGCGTGCACTTAACAGTCGACAAGTTTTAATAAACGTAAGCGCATGGTTATCAGTTACAATTGTTAAATCTGTTCCATGGATAATATAGCGAGTTTTCTGGAGGCAGTATAGAATTGCTAGAAGCTCTTTTTCCGTGGTGGTAAAACGTTTTTCTGCTGGCTGTAATGCCCTGGATACAAATACGATAGCCCGTTTCTCTCCTTGTGGATTTATTTGGTATAAATGCCCGCCTATGGCGTAGTCTGATGCGTCAGTTTGTAAAAAGAAAGGTTGATGTGGATCTGGATGATGTAAAATTTGAGTTCGTAGAAAGAGTTGTTTAATTTTTATGAAAGTTTGCTCGTCAGCTGAGGTCCAATGGAATTTCACATTTTTTGAGGTTAGCCGAAGAATAGGTTTGATGGTTTCTGAAAATTTGTCTAGAAATTTATTATAGTAATTAATACATCCGAGAAAAGATTTTAATTGTTTTCTTGATTTAGGAGTGGGGAAATTTAAAATTGGTTTTATTTTATTATCATCCATTTGTATACCTGTTGACGTCATTGTATAGCCAAGAAAGGGAACAGAATCCCTGCAGAAAAGGGATTTTGAAAATTTAACAGTCATATTTGCATCAGATAATTTTTGGAAAATAATCGAAAGATGTGACAAATGACTCTGGAAATCTGGGGATATGATACATATATCGTCGATGTATATTAGGGTGAAGGATTCTACACTGTCACCAAAAACTTTGTCCAATGCTCGTATTAGTGCCGCTTGTGACGTAGAAATTCCGAACGGAGTGACAGTATATTGATAAGTTCGACCTCTAAATTGAAACGCTGTGTACTTTCTTGAATCTGTGGATAACGGTATTTGCCAGTATGATGCAGTGAGATCGATTGTGCTCAACCACTTACAATCCCGACCTTTGGCCAATAACTCGTTAACGCTACGATTCCGTTCAAAATCTGGGGTTGTAATCGCATTAGCCTTACGCGCATCTAGACACAGCCTTATTTCACCGTTCTTTTTAATGATTGGTATTATGGGATTTATGAAATGGCTATTCGATGGTTCTATGACCTTTATTTCTAACATCCTA
>JAGFPH010011320.1:14698-25646 GCA_018207615.1 Philaenus spumarius
ATTATACTTTAATAGTTTTTACTGTAATAATTTAAAACTAAAAAACAAAACATTCAATAAAATTACAGCAGAGTTTTTCTAAAATTTGTATCTCCAGTTCTCTCTTTCTTCGATTATAGGCCATTTCTTCAGCATGCTTAATGGCTAATTCTCTTTGTTTTATTTTCAAATTTAGCTCCTCCACTACTAATAAATGTATTTCTTTGTCGTTTTCAATCAAAGCCTTTACTCTCTTAATTCTTTCTTCCCCCTCTTCATCGACTCCTCTTACTCTTGACTTTCTTTTTCTACTAGCCTAATTGTAAAATCAGGATCTTGTAAAGAGCAATTAAGTGAGCCTTTTTCTGAAACATATAATAAATTAATTTTAAACATGCTACTAAAGTCAATAGTTTCTTTTATTGAAAAGTTTATCATACCAAAGGTCTCTACAAAGTTCACAAAATTAATAAATGTAATATGTTTCCAAATACAAGAATTAACATCTTCATATTCAGAATTGATATTTATACTGCATTCTAACTTGCTTTTGATTCATTAAAGCTTGTGATGATCTTATATGTGATATATGATTAAAACCAAATCGTTTTGTTATTTTATGTAATATACATATCTACCTGGCACTTTTGTAGAATTGCTAGCTACATTATTAATATCCACCAGCTCTTCCAAATCATGGGATGAACTAGGTCTAAGGATGCTATCATCAGTAACTATGTAATGGCCTGCTCCGACCTGCATAATAGTTAAATGAATGTTACTTTGTCTTACAAGAAATTAATGAATATAGTATTCAAATAGAAGGAAAGAAGAAAAATGTTTATAAGAGCAATGTGTATATTATGAAGCTTTAATAAGGTAATTACCATGGTGTGCATCGGTTTACTTAATGAAACTGATTCAAAGTTAGGGTACGTCAGGCTATGCTGTATTATTATACTACTATTACAAATATTATTTGTATGTAGGTCTAGAATAATAAATATTGAGTAGATCTAGATTTTAATACCTGTGACAGAGCTAATGTGTCACTGTCGATTGCTTCTTCTATTTCGGTGGCAAAAGAACCAATAAAAGCCTCACAGGGATCAGGTTCAGGAAACTTTGGTGCAGGGCCACCACCTGTACTTAGTACTACTGATTTTAATTTTGCCAATTCTTTCTTCTTTTCGGTTTTTAGGTTATCCCAACACTTTTTTAATTGTTTTGATGTTCTCTAGAAATAAAGAAAAAACCATGAGTTTTACCATATCCATTATAAGAATATAAGCTTAAATCAAATAGAAACTATAACATTTTGATCCAGTTGGGATATAACAAACTCACAAAAAGTTGAAGGGTCCTGGTAAACTAACTTAAAAGATTGTGAAAAAGTAGGCCTAGGCTTAATGTTGACAAGATAGTCTAAATTTAACCTCAAATTCGATCTAGACAAAATAATTTTAAAACAAGTAAATTCACTTCAGGAAATAGTAGATAATAAAGAAATAACGATAAACACTCATATTATAACTAAGTAACACTTAACTTACCTTTTTATATACAAATCAAGTTTAATTTGCCTAGCCTAAGCCTAACTACGTATTCAAAATGTTTCACATTTCGAAATAAGTAGTAGCGTATGTATTATTTGTGTAATATAAGTTGTAATAGAGTTAAATTTCAAAAGCAATGTATAGTTTATTAAAAAAAGTGTTATAAAATTGAAAAAGTGTTAAACCAAACAAAGTAAGGTTATTGGTGAGTGTGCTGTGAAATAAAGTTGCATAACTGCTAACTGAATACAACGACCGTAGATACATTGAGGACAGCTGTTTTACAATTGTGTTCTGTGGTGAATAAAGATACAATTATATTGATTTATAAAAGTAAATAATTACGTATTTCGGACAAATTAAGACTAATAAAGGTTAAATATTATTATAAACATTGTGAAAACATAAATATCTCCGATAAAAACAATAAAAATAAACTTTTAATATATTTTTGTGTATGTGACCAGAAACACCTGCCACTTACGGGACCAAGTAGTGAAAACAATTGTTAAAGATAATTGCAACGGCACTGTCTGTAGAAGCCGGGATAGTTGAACTAAAAATTGGTAATCCAGCTTTAAAACCATATACTGTTCAGACGTACTTAACAAACTTATAAATAATTTCATGTGAAATAAGTTAAAATATACTTTTAGAAAGATAAATGGAAGAATATATAGATAAAATACCATCAAGATAAGAGACAATTATAAAATTTGCATAACTAATAATTGGTAAAGTACCAAATCGAATTTTAACTTCTGAAAAGGTAATATCCAACCAAATTAACTATCCATTATAAACCAGTGACTTTATTCGAAGAGAACAATAGTTAACTAAAACCATTTTTGTAAATATTTAAAGAACTTGAATCATTTTAACACTTTGTAATATAACATTCCCTAGTTTTAGATATTTTATTTGGTATAGACTTAAATTTGATATTTCTGATTGTACATTTAATAGGCCAGGATCCTTTCAACCCGAGAAATAGAGTCATGATTTGTCACTTGTAAATATATTTATTAATTTTGTTAGAATATAATCTTGTGATTACATATTTTAAGTGCTCTATAAAATTATAAAAATTGTAACTTAAATCTGAACATTGCCTACAGAACTTTAAAAGAACCAGCAACACTTTTGCATGTAATAAAGGAACATTGTGAAACAAAGACCTAGTCATTGATTTCTTTAAAATAGGCCTAGCTTATTGAATATTTTCATTGGAAGTTGTCTAACTTTACAAAGAGAGTTTTTGAACTTTTCCATTTTATAATTGCCTTCACAACTTGTGGCTGATTTAGAAAATAATTTTCATAAAATAAAGAAAGGCATTTTTATTTTATTATTGACGCCCAATAAGTGGGGTTCTTCAATAATAACAAATAATTATAATTGACTCCACAACGTGGGGCTATTCATTTGAAAAGAAAGCTATACAAAATTATAAAATACATAAAATAATTATAATTGACGGACCAACGTGAGGCTTCTCACTGAATAAAGGAAAAAATAATTATAATTGGCGCAACCAACGTGCTGGCTTTATTAAGTGTGCAATCTTATAGTTATTAGAAATATAAGCAACTTATTAGAACCATTTTAGATAATATATTAAGAAAGTAATATATTGTTACAAATTAATAAATTTAAAACAAATTCAAATTGATATAACTAAGTAAAATGGCAGCAGAACAAACCAAATATCAGTTAAGAGATCAGCCTAAAGAGACTGAAAAGAAAATAGAGTCAGACAAACAAAAGAGAAACACTAAATTAAAAAAGAATGTAGATCAAGTAGAGGGAGAGTTAGTACGGATAGTTGAGGTTGAGGAGGTTAGGCCAATAGAGAAGGAGAGTTTAGAAATTACTGAATCTGTAGAGGAAATGACCGGCGAAGATAGAATGTTAACTATGTTACAGCAATTAATGATTCAAATAGAACAAAATTCTAATCAACCAAATGAAAAACTACAGCAAAATTCTAATCAACTAAATGAAAAACTACAGCAAAATTCTAACCAACTAAATGAAAAGTTAGAACTAAATTCAAACAAATTAAACCAAAGCCTAAATGAAAAGCTAGAACAAAATTCTAAACAATTAAACCAAAGCCTAAACGAAAAATTTCAATTAAACTCAGACAAACTAAATGAAAACCTAAACCAATTAGAAGATAAATTAATTATAAGTTCTGAAAGCTTAAACAAAAATTTAAACCAACTGGAAAATAAATTAGCTGAAAACTTATACCAATTAGAAAACAAAATTGATCACAAATTAGCTGAAAATTGTAGTCAGATTTATGAAATCAAGGAAGAAATATTAACTAAGTTCGACGAAAAGATTGAAACTAAACTTGCAGAATTTAAGAATCAGATTTTAAGAAGTCAAAATGAATTAGAGAAAGATATTAAGGAAACATGTCAGGAATTGGAGGACAAACTTAGTAAGCAAAATGATGTTACCAAAACAGAAATTGTAAACTTGAAGTTAGATATAAATAAACAGATAACTAGCTTAGATCAAACTGTTGACCATAAAATTATAGAAATGGGAAAGAATTTAGATAGATTTGGTATAAGGTTAAATGAAACAGTGGAAAGTGTTAGAAAAAATAAAAATATGGGTGGTAATCCACAAATTCTATATGTTAGTTGTGAAAACACAAATAATTCAAGCGTACCTAAATTTGATGGGAAATCAAATAACCCTGTCGAGTATTTGAAACAGATAATAAGATATATTGAGAAAATTCAGGAAAAGGGAGTTAGAGAAAATAGGGAAATGCAAACAATTAGAGAAATAATAGATTTATCAATGGATGGAAACGCAGCTAGGTGGTGGCAAATAGTTAGAGAGGATATAGAAGATATAGAGACATTTAAGGAAAGATTGCTTGAGAAATATTGGAATGATGAGGTACAGAACGGGATTAGAAACAGATTAGAGGTAGAAAAGTACAGAAGGGATGGTAAATTAAGTAGGGCAGAATATTTTATTGAGAAAGTTATAGTCATGCGAAATTTGACTCCGACACCATCGGAAGACGAAGTAGTACGGAGATTAGCTAGACATTTCGATGATAAAGTTAGAGATGCACGACGAGTACAGAAGATTACTTCTATTAGAGACATGGAAAGATTTTTAAACGAAGAAGACATCGAAGAGAAAAATGAAACAATTAAAAGAAACGAACAAGTAAGGCAAAATTTTAGACAAACTGAAAACGAATTTAAATTTAAACCACAATACAAGGATAGGAACACACAACCAATTAGAAATAACAACAATAGCAATTTTAATAGTTTTGGACAATTTAACAGCAGAAATAATTGACGGACCAACGTGAGGCTTCTCACTGAATAAAGGAAAAAATAATTATAAAACTGACTGCATCTTGTAGGCTAGGCTTAGTTATTAATATTTAATTATGTCACATAATTATCACAGAACTTAAGAGATTGTAAACTTATAATGCTACCTATACAAATAAAAACCCTATGCTATGCCAAAATTAGTGAAGAAATTATACAGAATTAAAAGAAAAACAAAGTCAATACAGCAATCATATTAAATAACTACCTTTAAGATTTCAAATATACTTAAAAATGTTAAATTATTATTCTGTTAAGAAAGTGTACCATTGTATAAACACAACCAGTAGGTGACTCATCGCCTAGGCAGCGGACAGCGGCGAGGGATTATAGTCCCGGGTCCATCGGCCAACCTGAACTAGACAGAGTATAGGCTAATACAAAAAACAATTTTTCTAATTTTAGGTATAGGCCTAGCCTAAACTTCTTGTAACAATAGTTTATACTACGTTTGATATTTTATTTATAAACAATATAAGGATAAAAGAGAACTATATTGTATACAGAAGTTTGAAAAAATAGCTATCTATCACTAACAAAATCACATAATATGCTAAAACTACAGTAAGTAGCTTGTACTTAGGCCTAGGTAATTATTGTATTTAAATAGGCAGGCCCATCTATATAGGCGACACATCTTCATTTTTTCTCGTTTTTTTAAACTACAGATACCATAATTAAATAGATGTAAATAATATACAAACGATTAGCTATTAAGATTGAATAGATCTATTGAGAGTTAATTCAATAAAAATAAGTTTAAAAAATGTAATGCTTACCTTGTTATATTCTAATGCAATTTCGTCCCAAGCTTTGTTCTTTTCAATAATAATTGCAACATCCGTTTTTTTATTCTCAAGAACAATCTTGTGTTTGTAAACTAGTTCTTTAACAAATTGTTTTTCAAATTGTGTATAAATAACACGTTTTGCCTCCATCGTAATCAACCAAATTTATTGAACTAACAGTACTAATGTTATCACGCAAAACAAATTCAATTTAACATATGGCGGTATTAATTGAATACCGTGCGTTCATTGGTCGTTGGGTTTGACGTCATCGAAATTAATTAGGCCCGTATTACACTGTACAATATTTTATAAAATATGTTTTATAAAAGTTCTTTGACAAAAATCTTTGACAGTGTAATAGGCCATATTTTATAAAATTTAACAGCTTAGTATTACCTTTTATAAAATGTTAGATACATTTTTACCTTTTAGGTCAAGTCCAAAATGTTTTATAAAAGAATCAATCTTTTATAATAGATGGACACCATCTTTTATAAAATATTTTACAGTGTAATACGGGCCTTAGGGTGACGTATGCATATTATGAATAATTTATGTTTCTTTTAAACATTGAAATTTAGCTGTTTAATGAGATCGCTGAGGGTGCGTGGTGTTGTACTGAGGCGAGGTTTACTTGCAGGTAGCATCCAAATTTAATCTTTATTTCATTAGATTTAACTAGGTGTCTGTACTTTCTGGACTTTTTTCATCATTTTTTCCGTCTCGCTTTCTTGTAATGTGGAAAAGTTTATCGCTAAATAATTGTATCAGACTAGGCTGATGGGATATTTATTTTGTCTGTGTTTTTGGGGTTCTGATTATACTTTTATCTAAATAGCTGGAATAATTTATATTCATTTTGATGTGGGTTATGTATATCTTGGATGTGTGAAACTAAAATTTGAAATCTTTCTGATGGTTTTTGTTTTGATTGCTGTTTCTTTTAATTACCGCTAGGATTCCCAAATCCGTTCTTTAGGTTCGTAAAAATTTTGAATTTCTTTATTTAGAATAACTATGAGACAATTTCATTTCTTGTTGTTTCAGCAGTGAGAGCAGGGGGCCATGACCTCACCCAAAACAATTTTTTTAACCCTAGAATCGGCAGACGTTACATAATGTACCGTCACTCCAACACATTTGTAACGAGTGATTGTATTGAATATTTGACCCACTAAAAATCTTCCAATCTCAAAAAGACAAACACCATTGGAAAGGTAATGTTTCAAACTTTAATTTTTGTATTTACAATTTCTTTCTAAAACGTGTATTTACTTACGTAAACATCGTTGCAGTTTATTAGTTTTCTACAACACACTCGTCACTCGAATATTCGCCGGATTTCATCCTAAAATGCAACGAAATAACTCATCTTTCTTCTCTCTCTACAGTCCGTCCAGTACTTTTTCTAAGTTAAACCTATATATCGTTGGATTCGTCACAATATCCTCTAAGTAAAACTGCCATCCAATCAAAAATCGGACAAATAGTTCTAAAGTTGTGGGGCGTTTTGAAGACCCTTGCAATTGGTCAGTTTTCCAACCAATAAACAGCCTTACTTATTACACGTGATATCTGTGTTACCACATTCTATTTTTAGACATATTTTGGTACCTTTGTAAAGATAATGCTTCAAGCTAACATTTCCTGTAAACCAAAAAATATGTTTTGTTTGAACAGTTTGTTGTGTAGGGCCGTGGAAAAGTGACTGTTATTACGTTCTCTTCCGACGTTTAAATTTCAAACCTGTTTAACATGGGTAGACATAGGAGTTTGTCGTGCACTTGTTTGTATTGCTTGTATGGACGGGATGTTTCTATATTTGTTCTCCCTTTTGTTATTCAAATAATTCTAAGTCAAACACTTTCATGAAAAGATAATTTACAAGTATACAGTTCAATTCTTTGATTTATTCTCTACACTTTTGTTATAATAATATTTCATTTTTGGGCAAAGCAAATATTCCTAAATTACGTTTCAAACCAGGTTTAGTTTTGTTAGCACCGTTGCAGTTAGAACATAAAAACTAGTGTTTTCAAAATAATAAATTTGAAATTGATAAATGTTTGTATACAGTTCTATTTAGAACTAAATTACGAAACGTTTTTCCATTTATGGAAAAAATTACAAAAAATTTTTACTACTTTTTATGTAGACCTAACGTTGAACTTTTATTTTTCGTAACTGAACATTTTTTATTTCTTGAGCTAGAAACTTTGTAAATTTTACATGTATCATTTTTTTACAGGCATATATAAATTCTTCGAACCTTTCTCTACTAAAAAGCTACGGAACACTTTTGGATTGGGGTTCATTTACTATTTTTGGCGAATTTTTGAAAATGTGCTTGCACACGCCAAAAAATCCATTTTCGTTAAAGCCGCCGGTTCTAGGGTTAAGGTCTGATTCATATGTTTGATTTAAACTTTACGATGTATTTTTTTAAGTCGAGTAGTCTGATTTGGAATTTACGTGAATGGCGTTTGCTTTGCTTATTTGCAGATCCCAGTGTAGACCGAAGCCGGTAGCTGCAGTACTTGTTTTTATAGTGGACCAGTGATCGGTGAGTCACCGGTAGTTCTAAAAATAACACAGGTAGTCTTTCTCTTCACCGGGTCACTGTCAACGCAACTACACAACAAACAGAACATTGGCGAGCATTGTAGTCGTAGATTTGCTTTATTCTTTTCAATTTCAAGTGATGCGGGCGTGCTTTGTTTTTTGTGACAATCGTGTTGTGGAGTAGATGTAGTTATATTACCAAATTATTTAATAATAATAATTTCAACGGGGAAGTACCAAGACCCCGGGGTAATATTTATTTCGACTTCTTATGATCCCCCCAAGAAATCCTGTATCCGCCCCTGAGTGAGAGCACGTATACCACCTGAATGGAAAACACCGTTATTTTATTTCAATATCTCAGCTACGTTATTTTCATAAATAGAGGAAAGGAAAGGTTTCACAAATGTTTTTATTAGCTGTAGAGATGACTGTGTCAATATATACATTACAGTAAAACCTTGGTTACCGAGTTTCCGTATTAACCTTCCATCGGGTGCATTTGTGTTGAAACGCGATCGGGGGCATCTGGAGATTGCCTCCATGTTTCATAATGAAGCAATAAATTAACTTTTATGTATGTTTTATTATTACAAACTATGAATATTTGATTACAGACTTTAAAATATATGTCGTAATTGCAAGAATAAACATTTTAACATATTTAAAAATATTAAATAAAATTATAATACAAATAATTATGATAATAAATATTAATAATAATATTAAAGAATATATTTTTTTAAAGTAGGATATATATTATATTTTTTTGACAAAAAAATATAAAGATATAATGAAAATGTAGCTAAAACATTTTCATTGCGGATAAGGTCTCCGAATCACTATATTAATACAAGGTTAATGCAATATTACCTGTTTTATCCGTCAAGTGATCCACTAGTATGTAAACACAATACGACCACTGGTAAACTTTACTAAGGCACACACTTACAAAATTTCTACAAAGATTGATCTCATTATCAGGAGTGAAATAAAGTTTGAAAACAATTATAGTTTGAAAAATAGTTTAGAATTAGTGGAAAAAATTAAAGATTTAAAATTTCCTAACAACCATATTTAGCCTGGTTTGACATCGTTAACTTATACACAAATGTCCCTGTGTATGAAACGATCAATATTTTGCATGAAAATTTGATAAAAAACTCGAAACTTCCATCCAAGGAAATTAATTAATTGTTTGTTTAATCACTGAAAGCAAAATTATTTTCAGTTCAATGGAGAATTTTTTATTCAAAGTGATGGACTTGCGATAGGCCCTTATCGTGTATTATGGCTGAAGTATTCTTACATAATATGGAAAATAAGTACATATATGTTCCTTGGACAACAAATATCATAATAAGTTAATTTTTTTACCACAGGTATGTAGATGATGTCATCATTTTGTTCAATGGTAGTAATAGACAATTAATTGATCTTTCTCCACAATTACCTGAATGAATTGCATCCTAAATTATTAAAGTTCACTCTTAAAATTGAAGTTAACAAAAACTTAAACTATCTTGATATCGCTATTTCTAAGATTACCAACCAGTTTCCATTGAAGATTTACAGGAAACCTACCACTACTGATCAAACAATACACAGCAGTTCTCATCACCCCATGCAACACAAATTTGCAGCTTATCACAGTTTTGAACATAGGCTTTTGACATTCTCTCTTTCTAAGGATGATTTTGACAATGAAGTATTAACACTTAAACGCATAGCGGTGTTGAATGGTTATGAGAGTTCCATCATTGATAATTTGGTCCGTAAACACAAAAATAAAAGAAATATTATAAAAACACAATTACGGGAAAATAAAAACATGAATAAAAAGTTTACTTCCACGGAGTTTGGTCATTTCCTGAACCACACCTTGCAAAATGAACTAGCCAAAAACAATGTTACCTTAACGTACAGCACAAATAATAAACTATGAAACAAATTACAGCCTATTGTCTACAACAAAGACTTTGGTGAACGTACTGGTGTCTATAAATTGAGTTGTGATGACTGTCCTAAATATTACATATAGGGCAGACAGGTCGTTCGTTTGCTAAGAGGTTTAAGGTACACTTGCCGAAATCAAAGCCGACTAAAATAGTGTCCTATTTTGCAGCTCACCTTGTTGATTTTGATCACAAATACACTGACCTTCAGACCAACATGAAGGTGTTAAAAGTTTTGTGACAAGAGCACATACATGAGTGTTATTAAAGAATATGAAATTTACAAGGCGATGAAAATGGAACCGCATAATGTTTTATATGACAAGTTGTCTTTTAGTGGCAGCTCGATATTCGACACTGCCCTTAGTTATCTAATAATTTCACAATTGGAGGGAGAGGCAATGTGAACTGATTTAAGACTTTGCATCAGTCAGTCATAACTCTTGGTATTATTATCTCTGGTCATAACCCAGTACCCCTGCGGGCAACTACAAACTAAATGTTGTGTGTTGTGTTTTTGAGTATGTGTTGTGACAATTTTTTTAATGTTTGACGACTTCATGTGAGCGATTTTTTACACCAGATGATGGACGATTGAATACGTCCGAAACCTCGGTAGTGTTAACATACTAGTGGATCACTTGATAGAAAAAACCGGTAATATTGCATTAACCTTGTATTAAAACATTTCTTAATAGAAACTGTTTATACAGGCTGTATCAGAG
>JAGFPH010011321.1:17779-32746 GCA_018207615.1 Philaenus spumarius
AGGTTTCTTGCCAGAAGTGATGTTCTATCGGTCAGACACTAACTGTTCGTATTTCAGTTCAACACCTCCACCGGTGATGATGATCTTAGTACTTACATCTTGTCTGTCTTTTGTAATAACAATTCTTTTCTATATAGCGATTGTTATTACTGCCAGGAAAGCGAGCATGCGTGCTAAAAATAACGGACGAAATGTAGTGAAGTCATTTGCAAAGAAAAGCAAAGTTGCACCTGAAAATATTAGTAGAAACGTAAGTGGTTGTTCCGCTAAAAATGAGTTTCAATTTGTAAATAAAGTTCAAATTAATCTGGAACAAACAGAAAAAAATAAGATTTTCTGTATTAGTTTTAAAAAAATTGATCAAGAATATTGTTTGCCTAAATTACAGGATTTGTGTTCGACGAAAACTGATGAGTGTTCAGAGTGTTTAGATACAATCCGGCAGTTTACAGAAAACAAAACCATAATAAATAAGACACCAACGGACTCATTAGCTACAAACGAAATAAACAGAAAAATGAACCGTAAATCAAAAATAATTATACAATTGATAGCCGCCACTTTCAGCATTGCATGGGGTCCTGTATTGTTTTTTATTTTCACGTATTCTACGTTATGCAACAGCAAAGAAAACCTGTTGTTTTTCAAGGAATACTGTTCCGACCTCGACAATATTTTAATATTTCTTGCAATCAACTTTGGCTTGATATCTTTGCTACTCACACCAATTGTATATTGTTGGTGGCATACACGGTTTAGAAAATCCATTTTGAAGGTTTGTTTCAAGGATGCGGTCAGAGAGAAGAGAAGACGAGAACTGTTGACGGCTTTGAAAAAATAAACTGTTGGTTTTACATTCATCTTATTGATATGTATAAATTTATAAACAAGTAGTGAATAGAAGTAATATAAATGTAAGGAGTAGAATTACTTTGAAATTAAATGTGATACTAAAAAAATGTATAGTGATTTTACTTTTTAAATAGCAGCATTGATTTTTTAAATATTTGTCGTTTTTTACAAAACAGCTAGAATACAACAAAATGTTCAATCGCTGAAAAAGTCCGATAAGTAATTTTAAATTTCTTAAGTGTTCATATTCAGTTTATATTCATATTAACTGTTGGTCTTTGGTCTTTTGACTGTTGGTAGGTTTTATTCAAAGCAACCTATTTACAATTTGCATTTCGATAGCTTTAACAATGCATTACACAATCAACGTTAACACACACACCTATTGACGAACAGCGTTTGTTTCAAGTATGATCATCAGTTAACCCAATCCTCAAATATCAAGCTTGGCAAAATAGACTCCTTTTATCAGTAACATATTTAAAAGATCCGACTCACTAACTCACTTATTAAACAATCTTCGGAACCGCAGTGCAGCATTGATTTTTTCCAATCTTATATCTAATCCCGATAAACAGTGAAAAGTAAGTATCATAATTTTTTCCAATCCAAAACACTTGCACACTAAAAATTCTAATAAATATAAATCTTACGTGTTCTTCTATATAGGAAAGTCTTTTTAACAATAATCTTTGTAATCCTGAAAATTGCGTATAACAGCAAAGGTGAGCAGTAAATGTCACACAACCACAACTTTACTACATTTTACCTACAAACTAACCGTACATTCCCTAAATATACTTCCTACATAACTTCAGAGTAATGCGGGTGGTTGCTATCCCCTTCCTGGGTTTCCAAACGTCATACGATGCAAGCGTTATATCAAAGACCACTAAAGAATACCGTTGCGTGGCGGCCAATAGGATGGGCGCGCAGGGTTGCCATATCTACTAGCCTCGAACACTCCTGGTATTTACCGCTCGAGGCTTGAGCGCACAGTTTAAAGAATTATAAATGCGTTCAGTCAGCCGCATTCAGTTAGAAGCGTGGGAAGAACGTGACAACGTCGCACTAAGGCGATTGGCGCGTTCAAGGTCTCGGTGTACACAAGCCCGTGTATAGGTTACGGTCTCGTGTGTTATAAGTGTAAAGCACGCACATGTAATTTTAAACATGTAGTTGAACAAGTCTTGGCAACCTGTAACTTGGGTTTGTTAAAGTTTGCTACTCTCCAAATTTGCAACTAACTTGTTAGCCTTTGAAGTGCTAAATATTAAAGCTTATTTTGTTTCTTTTAACAGTTTAACTGATGCAAGTAATGCTACAAATTTACTTGAAAAATAGTCTTCAACCATTGCGACAACCTCCAACTCCAAAAATTTAACTTCAGTCAGAGTCATTCTTAGTATCAGCTGTCTAAAACTTCTTAGAACTTACAACTTGGCAGAGCTTAATATCAGTGTATTTTTTTTTAAACCCGTTAAAAATTAGAACAAAACGTTCGTCCGCAGTTAATCTCTTTCAAAAAATGTGATAAATACTAAACTGTCATAGTTTATAACTTGTAAATGTATTTATGTGTGTAAGATATTTTTTTGCATAATAGGATGGGACGCGAGTAAATTTTCAATACATTCAAGAAACACGTGTTTTGGTTCATCAATTTAAATTAAGAGACGATCGGTTCCGTCCGGCGTAGTTAAAATATTATCGCAAAGCGCTGAAATACATCCAATAAACATAAAATGTTGGTTCATCAGTCTAGGCCTAACCTAAAACTATTGTGTGTATGTTTAATTTGTTTTACCTGCCTTAACGGCAACATACATACAATGATTTTTAGGTTAGGCCTAGAAAGTAATTTTAAGTCTAGGCCTAACATAAAATGCTTGTGTGTATGTTGCCGTTAAGACAGGTATAACATAAATTAAACATACTGTATACACAATAATTTTAGGTTAGGCCTAAACTGATAAAAGAACATTTTAAGTTTATTGAATATATTTACAATAAATGGACATTTAACTGTGTTTACTATCTTAGCTTTAATGTTATAATTAATTCTGCACCTTTATTGACCGAACGAAGCTAGGTCTCCGTTTTAACTCGAAATTTTGTCATTTCGTCTGTGTGTCTGTTTATCTCACGATTACGGCCAAACGGCTTGACCGATTTTAATGATTTTTGGCATGAATGTGCCTTATTCCTAGGCCGAGCCATGTGTGTATATGGGTTTTTTCCATTTTTCATTTTAACCCCTTAAAAAAAAAATTGCTGCGGCCGGACCGTTTCTCTCAGTGTAAGCTTTTTTTCAAAAGCCAGTTTGTGGCTTAACCGTAAGTCGAATTTAAACTAATAACGAGTAGCAAATTAGATTTCAACAAAATTGTATTCTTCATTTTTTTCCGTATCTCTAACGGTAAGCTCATAAAATGGCCGTAACCTTCAAATTTGTTAAAAATCGTCAAAGTTTTTGTATTTCGACCATGTTTTATAATAGTTTTTAATAATAGTAATTTAGGAATATATCCTTTGCCCAAAAATGACATATTATTTTTAAAAAGTGTAGAGGATAAATCAAAGAATTGAACTGTATACTTGGAAATTATTATTTTATAAAAGTATTTGACTTAGTTTTACTTGAATTACAAAATGAGATGAAATAAATGAAACCTCGCGGCGATAAAGGACATACAAAAAAATAACCGTCGGACAGCGTAGGAAGTGTTGGTACATGGGTTGAGATCACTATGTTGACGCTTCAACATCGTTTGTTTTAATTATTTCTAATATTGGAATATGATATGGAACTGTAAATACATTGTTAAGTTTTAGTTATTTAAGTATGTAAATATTTAATTCTATATTTTCCCTCAATAACGCGATATTTGTTGCTATCTTACGCATTATTAATCTACATAAAACACAATGTAAATATTTAGCAGTTAAAGCTCAAGAAAAGGAAAAAACGAGAACTAGAAACCCCGGAATCGCGGGAATTGCAAAATAATGTTTCACTGGGTAAACCTTCTGCTTACTTCCTTACTGGCACACTATTTTTAACCTAAGCTCAAAACCACATTTGTTATTTCATCGAGCGAGGTCTACTGTTCACAGAACTACTAAGTAGTTATAATAACATTGAACTTATGGAAACAGCAAATCTATATATATATAAAAGCCAAAACCCACTGACTCACTGACTCACTGACTCACTCTTCACGATTTCTCAAAAACTACCGAACGGATTGGAATGAAATTTGGTATGTAGCTTCCTCTAGGGCCATAGGTGCTCACTAAGAAAGGGTTTGAAAAAATTCGAAATTTTAGGGGGGTTTGGGGGGATCAAAGTTGTTAAAAAACGATTTGTTCAAAACTACCGAATGGATTGGAATGCAATTTAGTATGTAGCTTCCTCTAGGGCCATTGGTGATCACTAAGAAAGGGTTTGAAAAAATTCGAAATTTTAGGGGGGTTGGGGATCACAGTTATTAAATCACGATTTCTTCAAAACTACCGAACGGATTGGAATGAAATTTGGCATGTAGCTTCCTCTAGGGCCACAGGTGCTTACTAAGAAAGGGTATGAAACATTTCGAAATTTTAGGAGGGGTTTGGGGGGGATCAAAGTTACTAAAATCATAATTTCAGATCTTTTATTATTATGACAATAGTGCTTTTATTATTTAAGATCTATATATATAAAAGTCAAATACCTCACTCACTGACTGAACACTTAAAAATAATACAATTACGTTAAAAAGGCTGAAAATACCAACCACCACGGGCAACCAGGGCTATAGAATACAAGGGCTGGACCACTCCTTTGATGTTGACGCTCGCCGACTGTTCCAACCTTCCTTTCGCCCTCCTCCTATGTGACGTCACACTGGTACCATGACATGCCGCGTAAGCACAATTCGCCTTAGCTCTTACATGTTTTTTGACATAACGTTGCAGATGATAATTAATTCTTTAAAAACTTATGCAATACACACAATCCCCTAAATTATATGTTTACCAAGTTTGGTGAATATTAAGTAATTATTTTGTTCAGTACAAGCGTTTAAAGAAGGTATATAATTCCGCGAGATTTTCGCCTTTTGACGCATATTTAAGGCTAATTTTCCACGAATTTCTTTAAAAAAATATTCAATACACACAATCACCTAAGATATATATTTAGCGAGTTTGGTTAATATTGAGCAATTATTTTTTTCACTACAAGTGTGTAAAGAAAGTATTTAATTCCGCGATATTTTCGCCTTTTGACGCATATTTAAGGCTAATTTTTTCGAAGAGGCATTCCACGAATTTCTAAAAAAAATTACTCATACACACAATCACCTACGTTATATGTTTAGCGAGTTTGGTTAATATTGAGCAATTATTTTGCTCAGTACACGTTTTTAAAGAAGGTATATAATTCCGCGAGATTTTCGCCTTTTGACGCATATTCAATGCTAATATTCTCGAAGGCATTCCATGAATTTCTTAAAAAAATTATACAATACACACAATCACCTATATTATATGTTTAGCAAGGTATTTATTTATTAATTGTTACGTTGCAGACGAGATTACTTTATGAAATGTTACCAAGATTAAAAAGAATAATTAGATATAATATACAAATAATTATAATCAAATTTAAACCTAGAGTAATAAATTATTGATGAAATAAATAAAACATAATTTTAAGTTAAACTTCTAGACTAAATTAAATTGCACAGGGTCAATTTAAATTTAAATACGTAGTTCAATTGTTTAAATTCAGCTATTAAATTAACTATTCTCTAAGGCCTAGGGAAGGAAAATTTCTATAAAGCAGTTTTATTTAAAAAAAATATATTTTATGTCAGCAGTAATTATTATGTCATGTGCATATCTGCATATAATAAGCTTTTAATCTGCATAGGCTATTTATAACTTTTATGTGTTTTATTTTATAAGTGTTACACGTGTTTTATTAAACTGTAGTATGTCATTCAAGTTTTGGTGGTTTATTGTAATAAATACAATTATTTTCAATATCGTTTCACATTTTGTTCAATTTCGTATTTAATTTTCAGAAATGTTTCATAGAATCAAATTAAAAGCATGCTAACATTATAAGTATACTACATCGGTTTCTTACCTACGAATTAGTTAGTTTTATTGTAACCCTGTCTTAATCTTACATCTTTAAACTAATAATTGTTTACAGTTTACTTATTGCTTTGTGTAGTGTCAATACTAAAACTAAAGAAGAGCGCATCATAAAATGTTACAGCTTTGCTAAGAAATTGAAATTATTGTAGCAGAGAATACCTTATGAGAAGCGGTGGGAATGGAGCAGGAGTTACCACCGTGACGTCATCACATTGGCAGTGCCGGGAACGCTTTCCTTAGCGGACTGGTCTAGCCCTTGTATTCTATAGCCCTGACGGGCAACGCCGTACGGGTCAGCTAGTATTTGTATAAAAAAACTACTAATAAACGGCAATTAAAAGATTAAAATTTTGTGTGTATGTTGCCGTTAAGGCTGGTAAAAGAATCGAAGAAAAGATGTGATGAATTTTGTTCTTGACGAGGGTCCCACGACGGCAACATTAACATTTTCTTAAATCTTTCTTACATAGAAATTAAATCATATAATATTTTATTGGCCAACAAACAATATTTTAACCAATATATTGGTAAATATATACATGAGTATTGTATTTATAGTGTTACTAATAACAGATAAAGCAAATGTTTGTAGAAAAACTATTCTATGTGTATGCATTCTATTTTAGATACACTACTGTATTTCTAATTGTGATCTGTTTTACTTAAACTAAGATTATTTTCTTGTAATTATTGGGGGGTTTTCTTTTATAGTAAGGGAGGGTTTTCATTTCTTAACTAAAAGGGGGAATTTTTATTTAATTAACTTAATTATACATTTTGTATTTTCTTCCGTTGACTGAGTGTATATCAACTATTGACTACAGACATGTAATTTTATTATTATTATTATTAGTTCAATAATTGCAGTCAAACCGTAAAAGTGAGATAACATTTACCATTATTTGAAGTGATCAGGTTGGTAGAGCATTACGACGGAATAGTAAAGGTCCCGGGTTCAAATAACCATTTTGGTACATGTTTTTTCACTTGTAATTTAATTTAATTAAGAATTAAATCTTATTAATTAAGGGCCTATAATAATATATAAATATAAATATATTTTTTTTGAATTTACAATAAATCAATTATTGTTGAAATCTACTTTACTGTCTTTAACCTACGATTTGTGAGTGGTTAATTAAAGCATCTGTACATTCTCTGAGCAGATTTCACTTTATTAAGTTTCGTATATTTTTTTGTCTACTACCAACTTTCAATTCAAGTTTTATTTGCGATCCTAGTGACCATTTTCGATCAAACTGTGAGCCACAGAAAGTGCTTAAAAATTTTTTCCGGTTATATTATTTGTATGAATAATTAGTTTGTAGATATTTTTTCTGTAATATGTAGTATGACTGGTGAAATACAAATATGATTACTAAGAAAACAAATATTTATAACTTTGTAAGAATTGTAGGCCTACGTATATTTGATTACGTATTACGAAATAAATATTTATATACCTGATATAATTGAGATAAAACATATATAATCAAACATATCTCCGTATTCATTTGGTGTTGTAAAATGTCACGTTAAAAAATAGACACCGACATAAGGAAGTATAAAGTAAGTAATTATAGTTTGATTACACGTGATTTTATGATATTTTAAAATTGTTTCTACTTTATCGCTAAATAGATCAAAATTAATATAAATTCCTTTCAGGATAGAGAATTGAATTTATAATTCTAAATACAAAGACAAGAAATAAAATATGTTACTGAAGCGGTATACTTGTTTTACTTCAATGTGTCACATTTTAATTTGACAATATTACCGCCTAATATAGGCCTAGTTTAAAAGAAGTAAAATGTATGTTTTTTTGTTTAAAATTTAACTATAGTACAGAAAAAAATGCATATTTAAATAAAATCACTAAATTATTGAATCAATAAATTACTAACTACAAAATCACTAAACTACTACATTTAAATTTAATCGTGCAACAGTTGTTTAGTTCCCAACACTCCTACTCACACAAAATGGACGTACGTGCTTCGTCTGAATCATTAAGTCATTCTGTTCATATTGGCGGTATGCTTTGGAAGCATGGCACTAAAGTCTACACCAGGGCTCGTAACGCTTCCTTTGCTTGGTCATGAATGCAGGATACTAATTTTTTAGTTTCTTCGTCAATCTTTCTGAATAAAAACAGGTCTTATCAAACAGTTCTTCATAAAATCTATAAAAGATAAATAAAACGTGGTAAGATTTTTTTTGTGTTTAACGTCCTGCTGTTTTGCACTTAAGGCTAATGAAGACGGGACCTACAGTTTTACGTGGAATCCGAACCACAGCCAATGATATCTGTTAAGAAACCATTTAGAAAATTATTCGGGGTCAATGGGAATTGAACCCGGAACTTTTCCATTGATGGTTACCATGACGATTGATAAAGCTTTGACGCCTTAACAACCACGGCCATCGTGGCTCTACGTGGCAAGAGAGTATATGTAAATAATACTAATATTAACACGTTTGTGTTTAATAAAAAAAGTAGTTTAAGCAAGCTCTAAAATAATTTGTTCAAAGTTTAACACGAAAAGTTTGTTTGACTTTTTTTGTAAAACTTCTTTATTTTTCGCCAGAGTTGAACCTGTGTGGAGGCCTCCAACTATAGCAAATTTAAAATAGTCTCACTCCGCTACTCCCCTTAAAGCTTGCTGTAATTTGGTCAGTGCTTATTTATTAAAGTTCAGTTGAATTTCATTAGTTACAGCCTTTAAATCAGACTGCAGCTGCAGTTGGTCTTGGAGCGGTCATTTCTGAACTTTTTTCCAAATGGCCCTTGAAATCTAGTTTGCACCAGAAACCCTAAATTAAACAAAAAGAGTGTGGGAGAGGATAGACAGGAAGGCTTGAGCTATTGGGTTAAGACAATGTCGGGATTTTTATGGCAGATAATTGTTATTATTGACTGATTGGGGATCTAAACAAAAGTAGATTTAGAGATCTAAAATGTTACTATACATGGTTTTCTCGCGTATGGAACGTTACGCAGTCTTTTTGTAATGTTTCAATATGGAATAAAATACCGTTATCAGTAAAGAATGCAAGTTCTGATTTTCGTGCGAAAACAGAACCAAAATGAATCATTTGAAAATTGAGTTTGAACTAGAGTTTTAAAAAAGATGTTTGATTGGCATGGATGTTTGTTACATGCTTCAATAAAGGTTTCCTATACAAAGTACGATTATTAGATAAATAATGTGATACAAATGTACTAAATTCTGTTGTTAAGTGACTACAAATTAAATGTACAGTGCAAGTCGTAGAAAAAGAGCAAGACACTTAGAAGGTGCCAAAAGAAAGATGAAAGATGACCAGGAAGAAGTATCAATAAATGAGCTTATTAAAAAAGTAAATTTCCTCTGTTTGTCCAAAATATTACTCGGTTTTGAACTCTCATAAAAAATCTACGTTTTTACCAAAGCCTAACGAATTTGTCGGAAATATTTAGTAAAAAGTTTGACAGGCCTAAATTGTTTTTGATAAACAAACATATAAATTAAAATAATAAAAAGTGATTATTTTGTATTTTCTTTAATTGAAGGAATATGGTTATTAACCATAGCCATAGCCTAAATAACATTGCCTACGGAAAGTAAGTTTACAGTTTTATTTTACTGCCTTTGCATACATACCAAACGTTGATAATTTAACATGGAAGGTTTACGGTCTTGCTTAGGTTTCTAAGATTTTAGTTTGCTCTTTCTCAATCGTGTGAGTGTGATGGACCAGTTGTAATATTGGAGTAAAGCAAATTGATAATTTGCCCCTATTTTTGAAATAACTTGCTATACGACAATCATTCATAATCAATTTTTACCATTGCTTTTGTTATTTCAAGGAAAAACTAGAATCACACTTTAGTGGTTTCAATCTAGATTTTGCTTACGAAACAAATTTGCTTAAGTAAGGCCGCTTGCACACGCATACACCGATTTTGGTCGACCGACTTCAATCCTATTAGTGGAGTGAAGAAGTTAATGGCTGCTTGCATACAGGCCGACACTGACAAAAACTACCGCCGACGCCGATTTGCTGTCAACTATTGCCACTGCAAATTAATGAAGTCGGCCGACCAAAATCGGTGTGTGCGTGTGCAAGCTGCCTAATGCGCGGTGTGCACTAAATTTATTATAACTTTTTAACTAAATGATGCAATTTAATGAAACTAATTGAAATGAAGTAATATTACAGATACTGTAAATTTATATCTTTTAAGTGAAAAAGGTTTATGAATAAAAGTACAGTGTGTAGAGAAATTGGAGCTTATCAATCTTTTTGAATGAAACTATTAAAAATGCTCCCACTGCTTTCTGGCTGATAAAATATTCCAACACTCACGATTTATTCTTCAAGAGATGTAAAAAAATATGCTTTAATTTTTAAAACCTCAAAAATTTTATTTGAATGATATACAATCTCAAACTGTCGATATTTTTAGGTTGACAGTTTTTTAATTTTACTTCTAACTTCAACAAGGTATAAAATCAGTTTAAAGTACCATATCAGATCTTTATTGGTAATTTTATAAGCTTGAGATTTCTACTTTAAAATGCACTTAGTAAACATTGAATAAACCGTTTTTTTTTAAGTATAAAACAAATCAATAAAATTGTATTTAAAACTGCAATCATAATTTAGTTTAAAACAACAAAATAAATGTTAATAAAAAGGGTTTTTGGTTATGCCAGCTAGTTGATGCTGATCGTTAGAATTGAAATGAAGTAATTGAATAACAATTTTTTTAAATACATACCAGGTGTCTTAATAAGCCCCCCCCTTAACTTTTGTGTTTGTTAAAAAAAACAAATATCTTTTGGGGAACGATACTAACTTAGCCCAAAGTATCTTTTGAAGCAATCGGAAATTTTGAGTGTCCCCTAAAAATGGGGGATTTAGGGGGCAACTTAAAATTTTAAAATGGAAAGTATGGTCATGTGATACCTCATTTTAAAGGTCTGGTTATGACTAGGAAAATGACATAAATAAAATAAAAATCGGACCACCCAAAACAAAATGGCGGCCATAAACGTGTTGAAATAAATCGACATAAAGTTGCTTATATCTCTAAAAGGAAGAGGTTTTAGAAAAAATTTCAAGAGACCAAAAATGTTTATTTCAAAGTGCTTGACTGAAAAAATGCATTCAACTCAATTTCGTAAATTTTATTTTTTACAAAAAATGTTCTAAGATGTAAACGACTTAAAATTTACGAAATCGATTTGGAAACAATATTTTAGGTCAAGCACTTTGAAATAAACATTTTTTGTCTCTTGAAATTTTTCTAAAAACTCTTCCTTAGTTACCTTTGCCATAATATGTTAAAGAATTTTGAAAGAAACTAGCGTAGTATTTTTAACGGTAGTAAATATCACACAGTTACGTTTGCTATGCTTGTCGAAACAGTGCTGAGAGTTATTGTGATATTAAATTTTGATTGTTCACCCGTTCATTATTTAGATATTTATTACTATTTTGTGTATTTGCGAGTGTGTACTTTTTAAAGTTTATTGTAGTTTGATAAGTTTAACAAATAAAAACTGCTTAATTGATCAAGGGAAAATGTGAAGATATAATAATTTTTTTGCATTCATTTCAATTATAGTCTGTATATACAACCTGAAGTATAAATTGGTTAAGGACCATTTCACACTAAATTAACAATCGTTGACTTAATTTTAATATCAAAATACGGTTACTTTCCCAATTTTGAGTAAGGTATTTTGTTAACAAAAAAAAATGTTTTTAGTGTTAGATTACTTAAAAACAGGATAATTTTCTGAGTGGAGGATAGTCATTGTGAAGCGACCACAAATGTATCTTTATTAGTTAAAATTTATGTTCGCCTAAAATGTTTATAAAAATAAACAATCATTTTCCGAAAGATTTATCCTTAATATTGCAAAATTGCAAAGAAATATTTTTTTTTAAATAGTAATTTTTGAAGGTTTTCCCTACTTTTCTCGTGAATATAGTCCGATTAGGGTCTATACAAAAAATGTTATAGGTTTTTTATTTTCTTCAAATATCCTATTGCAAGTATAGCGATCCATTCATACAATTTTATAATATCAACGAAAAACCCCAAAAAATCCGAATTTATTGTTATTTTTTGTTTATAAAAATGCGCAAAAGATTCTAGCCTGATAGTTTTTGTATTTTACATAAATATGTGCTACCCCTTAAACTTACTGCGGATTTCGCTTGCTGTTAAATTCATTCACAAAGTTAGCCTCTTTTTTATGCTCTATTGACTGGTCTATAATTCTACACTGCCTTCAGTCATCTAACTACTCACGGTTATTTTACTGACTCGTTAGATCTTGCTGGATTAATATGAAAGCACATTTTCTCTTTTATATTATACGAGTATACTCTATTCAAATGAAATACAGTCGCTATCTTAATTAAGGTAAAAGAGTAATTAATCTACACATGCGGGGAATCGGGTTCAGCTATTAAATACTAAATTAAATTTATCTGTATTCGTTTTGCATTATTTATGCAACAGATTATTCTTGCGATTATATTTCTATTATAATAATTCAGTAGAAATTTGAGTACTTAATCTTTGCATCTAATAAAGTACTCCAGCTTTGTCACTCCAGTTTAATTCTAAATGCCTCGAATAAACAAAATATTCAAGAGGCAACTAAATTTCCAACGTGGTGCAGATTTCTTTTTGTGGGTAAACACGTTAATGCCGGATTGTATTTAGTGTAGCCAACAAATATTTTAAATGCAGGGATTTCAAAACAAGCCATAAATAAAAAGAAAGATTGTTACAACTTAATTTTGTAAAACTATGCGTATTTATGTTTTACTTAATACTTGGTTTAATTGATATCTTGTATTTGCTCTTCACGTTTCAGTTCTTATTGGAGCTGAATACATTTGAAACATTTGTAATGGATCACTTCACTCTTTAGAGCTTCGCGATGTATAACTAATTCAACACATTTGTTTTGATATTGCTTTTGTATTGAATTGCATTTCCATATTTGTTCAGCATACCTGAGGGCAAACGTATGTAGACAGGCATTGCAAGAATACGATAGGATTGTTTGTCTTATGTGAAACACATATTCTAGAAATTTATTCATGGTATTACTTTTGTTTTGATTCAGTTTCTATTGGCGACACATTGTACTTTAAACTGATTGTATTCCATTTTAGAATAGAAAAGTTGCACGTATTTGTTTTTTGATAGTGACCGTATTATAAGACTGTTATTAGTGTAGCTAATGTTATAATAAACTAGTAAGTGAAAAATCACTGGCAGATTGATTAAATAAGTACACATTAGAAATTATTATTTTTAAATACTACTTAAAAACAAGGTACATTATCTAGGCCTACCTTACCTGTGGTAATTTTTAACTAGGTAAATGTGTACAGTTTATACTATAGTTTAATATTTTTTTAGTAATAACAATATATTACATTAAACGTTTACTTAGTTGAACATGTACAGGTATTTTCAAACCGATATTTAACTAATATAGGCAATATGATATGTTTTGAGGTTAGAATGAAATGTATATTTTTTTACAATCCTTTTTTTTACTTCCGAAGAAACTACTAAGGCCTACAAACTCAATCTATGTCTTTAGGGACTTTCTACATGGCAAATGTGTTGAACCTATTCAGCATAATTGATTATACGAATAATTAACGAATAATAATTGATTATACGAAGTAGGCCCATAATCTATCACGTAAACAAAAGTATTGAGCATGCGCATGGTTTGATTTAAACGTTTTATTTAATGGGATTAAATTTAAATCGTTTTCAAAGATCCCGCTTAAAAGTTTTGAGAATTCGTTTTATTGAAATTTGTAAACATAATCTTAAAGTATACTCTTGGCTTGGTTTTTGTTGAAATTTTATTTTAATCAGATGCATCAATGGACATTATTATTTCTGTTATAACACACAATACTTAACCTAAACGTTAACACAACCTTGAATAGTTCACATAGTTGTTGAAGTATTACATCTTATGGACGATAACACCTATTTTAACTAACAAATCAAACAATATAACCATTCGGATGCGGATAATTATAAATAATTATAATTATTTTAAGACTAGTTTTATTCAAATCGGACAAGTATTTTTTATATATGGCACAATTTGTAAAAGGATGCATGGTCGTTTTTAGCTTGAACGCTTATTTTCAGCACGCTCTCAAATAAAACACTGTTATAGAAACCTATAACCATAATGAACATTTACCTCGTACTGTTATGGAGCAAATTAAACCTGTTTAAACAAAATTAATTCACCCTGACTTGCTAAACAGATGTCTTCATGGAGGCACCCAAAACGCTTGTGAATCTTTGAACAGCGTCATTTGGTCTAGGCTACCTAAAACCACCTTCATTCTAAAAAATACGTTAGAATTTGGTATTTATGAGGCAATACCTACATACAATGAGAGAAACATTGTTAAATGTCAAATTTTGAGCAAATTATGCATAAATCCTGGAAAGCAGTGTGTAGATAGAATGATGCAAATCATTTTAGAAATTTTGTAAAAAAAGGTTTGAAAATGCTTGAAAAATAGGCGAAACGTTACCGAACAGAAAGTGATCGCAATAGTACAAGGAAAAATGTATTTAAATATATCCAGTCCAGTAAGGCAAACAACTAAATAAATCATGAATAAATATAAGAATTTCATTAGTAACTTTAAGATTAAATATATAATAAGAATTCATTGAAGTAGAAACCTTAAGCATAAAAATAATAAGAAAAGATTGTCTTAAGTAGAAACTTTAAGATTAAATATTGAGATAATTGTCTTAAAGAGATATTAAAAGATTAAGTAATAAGAAAAGATTGCTCTAAGGAATATTGTTAAGATTAAATACTATGTTACAATTGTCTGGAAGGATTGAAGAAGTTATGCTAATATCACATTACACGATGAAAGGAGATAGAATTA